>OW388293.1:69722221-69910146 GCA_936450465.1 Gibbula magus | reverse complement strand
GAGTCAGTAAGGATTGTGACAGTTAAGTTCCTCGTAGCTTTGGGTTGATAATGGTAAAGCTCCCCGTTGCCAGATGTGAAAATCACTTATCATTATTAATCAGCTTCACCATACAAGAATGTGAAATAGTATTACATTAATTATATAGTTCCTGTAATAAAATGCATAAACACGTGATTAAAATTTAGTTCGTCTCTTTTGATCTGAACACTGACTGCGCATTTCTCATAAAAAATTAAATCTTGATGCCTGAGCACATTTATCTCACCTGTTTCGCTATTGAAAAATCCGGCAAACGTGAATGGTAATTACAAAATAAATTCTTTAAAAACATAATTAAAACCCCATTCTTATAATTCATTTCAGTTAATGACTTGTTCGACCATTAACACGACCATGTGACGTGGGAAACATACTGTCATCTAAATACCCACTTATCTGAAGAATACAGAGCTTAAGTATAATTGTATTCAAATTATGGCATGGTTTACGGAGTCTTAAAATAGACACCACTGTATATTGAACGTTGGCATAGCGAGGGACCAGTGTATACATCTCTCACCATATCTGCTGTTGAACGGATGCCAATAAAAGCTACACCATTTCTTAAATAATTTGTAACTGGTATAGTTGTTGAAACTCGGTTCCGATTTAAACCGACCTACAAGCCCCAACCATAGATTGAATTTATCAAAGTAGATCCTTTACTTTTATTTCAGATCATTTTTAAGGACAAATGATAGTGATCGTGCCCACACTGGCGCCATAACAATTTCTGAAAATGTCAAAGATTTCTCTTTTGATCATAAAGTACCTCTCAAAGGGCATCATCTGTCAATTGACACTTGTCACATATGAATTCTGTCTGGAAAGAGTGTTGAATGTGTTTTATCTCTCTACTTCTAGTATGAAAGTCAAGAGCTCTTTTAGATCATTACCGTCGAATCCTACTTTTATCAGCAAAAGTCTTTTTATAAAAGTACTTTCAATATAGTTACAAGTTCCATGTGATATTTCACTATTCTGGTATTTGGTTCTTTTGCGTTGAGTCTTTTTGAACATTGTGCTAATCATTATTATGATTCCAAATTGTACAATGTCAGAAACGACAATTATGTATCCTACCTATCTTACCTAGATAATCGTAGCACCGATACCATATCTTTACTGACATCCTCAGATACCCAGGGTATTATATATGTTCTGATATAGTGGAGAGTATCGGAACCCTTGGTTAGTGAGGATGAATTACTGAAAGCCTTTCAGTTACAGTGTGAAAGTTTCGACTTACAGTGATCAATAAGTAAACTTCAACGTCCGGGTTATTTTAACGTTTCTATTTAGAGCAAATAATGGGCATTTGAAAAGGACATTAAAAAGATATTCAACAGCACCTACGCTAATTTAAATGTTGAATATGCTTATTTTTCAGGATCTCGGGATACATATGTACATGAAAACATTTGTATAGCGCCAATATCCAGCTACTAACAGCTGCTCAATGGTGCTTTGATTTCCTTCGATCATTGGCTCAATTTGGATGTCATTCATAATGACACTATTTTTCCAGTTTTAAAGAACAATACTCATCCTTTCGAGGTACTCATTCATAGCTGGTGACTGAAAGAGTCTGTGCACAAGGTTCACAACGTTTTTGCACCCGGTCAAAGGTGGACTCGAACCCGTGGGCACATGAAGCTCGCTTTACGAGTATCAGAATAAAATGGTTCCAGTTACAGCAACGTAGCAAGGTGTGGGTGTGAAGTCAAAACGCGGTCATTTTAGTTGTTGTTTGAGTTATTGTAACTAACAAATCATGTTACATCAATAATCTTAAAATTGAATGAAACGGCTACTTTAGAATCATTCTAATCTAAAATACTGTTGATGACTCGGTTAATATCCCTTAGGGACGTTGTCCTTTATCTTTTGGACCAATCAATACCAAGCCTGAACGATTCTATACCGTACTCAGATCACCCCTAGAAACGTTTCATGCAGGATTCGAACTCACTGCCACAGAATCAGGCATCGATCATCAGCTTATCTGCTCAACCATCGGGAATCCTGACGATTGGGCGTGTCTCTGAAGGTGATGGTTCGAATCGAATTGTAAATGCATTGTTCATACTTGTAAGACTATATATACACTCTCGTAGTCAATTATTTATTAAAAATGTATTTCTGAAATAGAACGTTACAAATACAAATTATTTTGACCGACAGTGTATGTTGAACAAGGTACTATTTCAAGAAATATGTTTGCTGTACAGGTCACATATTATCATTTTAGAAAAAAAGTATTGAAATATAAAAATATCATATGAAAAGAAAATGGGAAATTATTAGAAATTAGACGAAAGAATTGTTATAGCTATCTGGCAGTTTTATTAACCAACATTATCGCTTCAAACCGTGTTTATTCTAGACACTAGACCATAACATATCAAATCAATGCCAGTGTAAGCGTTTAAACAATCCAATTTTGTTCTTGAGAATCTACTTGAAGAGTATAATTAAGGTTACTGTGATACATACTGAAACAGTATATCCTCTCAACTCTCGTTATACCAGCAGAGTTAGTTATTCAGGTAGAACTCTATTTTATTTGATGCATCCTCACTAGAATTGTGTCTGTTCGAATGTAAACAGAATATATTCAAACGCTGTTTATGTCAAGAAGCAATGATAGATTGCACAATGTTACACTGCCCTGAGATACTTCATGAAGTGAATAAGATACTTCATGAAACTTCAAAGGAAACAACCCAAGTGTTCATGAGAAACCCGGAGAATATGTCATTTGATCCCAGCTTTATAGCAGTCAACATGACATTATGGGGACAGTAAAAGCAAAAGGTTGCAATACATTTATCAACAGCTATAATGACAGTAGACACATCAAACACACTAAAAGCAATTTGTATCGAATGTGTTACGACCACTAAACAAATGGAGGAAGCAATTACCTGCATTCACTAGATATTCGTTGTTTTGTTTTACACTCCTCGTTCGTGTTCCTGTCGTTTTCTTTCATCAAAGGGGTTGCAAACTGTGTTAGTCTGAAGATAAAACAGTAAGAGATACGCTTATGAAAACCATGAATGTAAACTTGAATATATCACACATAATGAGAGGGTATCAGTAAATTTTTAAGAATACATGCGGTAAATCAATTAATCTAACACTGTAAGTAACTATATGAATGAATGGAAGAACTAATTTATGAACAAATGTAAGTGGGCAACTAACACCTGTCCATTATTGAATAGAATTGTGTGGAATGGAATTGTGAAGTGACCACATGTAGATGCAATGTCCTGCTGCTAAATTACAATAAAGGAAGATGGCAATCAATTAAATATGCTTTAACTATATGTCACCTTTGCAACATTGCAAGAGAGAATAATATTTCACTCTCGTAAGTCAATTGTTTAAGTTTTGTGAACAACCATTTTTCTGAAATACTTTTTGAAATCACCTGCTATTCATAGATTTAACGCTCAGAAAGATAAACAGTGTAGTGTTACATTTACCAGGCGTTAATGTTAATGTTGTTGCAGAATGTGTTGACAACAATAAATAGAGCAGAACATTTGGACCATATAAAATATGTCAAGTAGTAACGTTCATGGCTTTGCATTGCATAGGAAATTGTCAATAACGAATGTTATTATTTATGAAAAGTAAACTCATTACACTTTCGGATATTACAAGTTGTGAACTTCTATTTTACAAATAATTCAAGGTGGTAACACAGAGACACAGAACAAGAAAATGAACGTTTAACACTGACTTGCACCTTGTTTAGGTATCATTACGGAACATGTTACAGTCTAGATTCCCCACGTCAACGTCACAATACATATATCATACCGTAAATCTGTAAATTAAATTGTTTTAAACGTTCAGAAAAGTTCTTTATTGATAAAACATTAGTTTACTTTTTACACACAAACAAACAGTTTCACTGAATAGTCTCAAACAAATAATCTCTTGGTAAAGTACTTAAAAATGAATATAACAGCCTGGGGCTAAGTCGGATGGTTATTGTGTCAAGGTTCCTATTGTTGCTTAATGTTTGTTATTGTCAGATATTTCATTATACATGAAAGTAGTTTTCCTGCTCAGCAAACCATGTCATAGGTGCGGGAAAAAAACAGATAATTCATTCTGCAGATTCCTACCACTATCTGTAACCCTGTCTCTTGTCTAAAAAAGGAAGGATTTTTTTTAAGCAGCTGTAATGTGTGCAAAGAAATGGAAATGGGAAATTAGTCGTATTTATTAGATGCACTATAACAACAAACTTAGTGAATGGAATAATCAATTTTACCTGAATTATTGGTCAATCTGATAAACATTCTATGAGACAAGAACGCTCTTTAAATAATTATTAAATGCACAAATATCAAGTAACTGAGTATGTTGAAATGTCACTTTGCTACATCATAGTTTATCCTTTACAAAATATAACAATACAATCCATACAATCCATATTTAAAAGTTAATATCATAATACCTGGCCTTAGAAAATATTGACTATCTTCTCCAACGATCGTTCATTGCTGGAATGAAAGCTGAATAATAATTCTCAAGAGAGAAGCATAAATAAATGCTCTCAAACATTCTCGCTAACATAATGAGAGGAACAAACAGTGAAATGAAACAGTAAAACAGAAAGGAGAAGAAACATTCAGTTACATATTCTCTGCTAAAATAATATTATTTCAATTTTTTTTCCTTTTTCCAAAATTTGCTCATTTTACTCTGAAAGTGGAAAAGATGCTAACTTTTACCGAGAAAGCAATGTTTGTATCTTATTAGTGAAATACAAAGTTTTTAGGTCTGCGCAGGAAACTCATGCAAAAAATATAGTTATGAATTTAGTTTTGGCCCCTAGGCGTTTACTGAATCAACTGTATGTAGTATCTCTGTAAAGTCAAATATGACTAAAACCTGACTTCAAAGGAACGTACAACACTGTGATCTCTCTGTGAATTCACTGACGAAATAATGAAAGACGGGAAGTTTGATGTTTAGGAGTTTTTGTTAGCTTCATAAATCATGTTTTATGCTAAAAGAGTCTATACAATACTACAGGAAGTCAACTTGCCTTTACATTACATTCTACAAGTAGGGGGTCAAAACGTGAAGTTAATCACAAAGTCTCATGGTGATTGTATATCGTTGTTAGAGCGAGATTAGTTTTTTGGCTCTTTGGCGTCTTAGCATCAGTTTCTGCAATGTTTGTAATAACAATATGCCACTTTTGTCGATCACACCTTAGAACACCACACTAATGTCCATTTGATATCTTCCAATTAGTATGTGTCATACATGACATAAAATAAGACTTCTGTAATGAATCGGACACCAAATGATCGTAAAAGTCTTTGACATAAAGCACAATGAATCTAAATGCTCACTCGTAATTTCACGAAAATCACATAATATTTTATTAATAAGTTCAATGTTCAATGTATCAGTGTTTACAATTATTCAAAATGTAATGACGTTGGCAAAACGTCAAAGCCAAGATTAAAGAAAACTCCATGTGTGCACAAATATTAACATACTAAAACCAATATGCTAGTACTGTGTAATGCTGGGGGAAATGGCAGTCAATTCCAAGAAACCGAAACCATTCCTTTAAAAAATAACAATTATCAATTTTCATCTAGCACTTATTTGTGCACACATGGAGTTTTCTTTAATCTTGGCTTTGACGTTTTGCCAACGTCATTACATTTTGAATAATTGTAAACACTGATACATTGTAGTTACGTTTCAGGTTTCTAGTTGTCTCTTCAACGAGTCACTATCGCTCTTATTATTCGTCCGCGGATTTCTCAAGCATATCATTCACAATCCACAAACGTAAAAAGGTACATGACATTTTTGAGACTAATGGAAAATTTATCGAGCATCAGCCAATTAAAAAAGAGCTTTTAATGTGTTGTATTTCACGTCTCAACATCAATAATATTAATCACTGATATCTTTTGAAGTGAAATTGTTGATTCAAAAAGCATGGATGAAATAAATGAATCCGAATGTGTATTCTAAGATCGTTTATATTCCATAAGATCTTTTGACAGTTTGACTCAGAGCCACCTGCTGATAAAACTAAAGCATCTTAGATACAACATCAATGTCCATACTCCGTATGACATAGCATGGAACTTATTAATAAAATATTATGTGATTTTCGTGAAATTACGAGTGAGCATTTAGATTCATTGTGCTTTATGTCAAAGACTTTTACGATCATTTGGTGTCCGATTCATTACAGAAGTCTTATTTTATGTCATGTATGACACATACTAATTGGAAGATATCAAATGGACATTAGTGTGGTGTTCTAAGGTGTGATCGACAAAAGTGGCATATTGTTATTACAAACATTGCAGAAACTGATGCTAAGACGCCAAAGAGCCAAAAAACTAATCTCGCTCTAACAACGATATACAATCACCATGAGACTTTGTGATTAACTTCACGTTTTGACCCCCTACTTGTAGAATGTAATGTAAAGGCAAGTTGACTTCCTGTAGTATTGTATAGACTCTTTTAGCATAAAACATGATTTATGAAGCTAACAAAAACTCCTAAACATCAAACTTCCCGTCTTTCATTATTTCGTCAGTGAATTCACAGAGAGATCACAGTGTTGTACGTTCCTTTGAAGTCAGGTTTTAGTCATATTTGACTTTACAGAGATACTACATACAGTTGATTCAGTAAACGCCTAGGGGCCAAAACTAAATTCATAACTATATTTTTTGCATGAGTTTCCTGCGCAGACCTAAAAACTTTGTATTTCACTAATAAGATACAAACATTGCTTTCTCGGTAAAAGTTAGCATCTTTTCCACTTTCAGAGTAAAATGAGCAAATTTTGGAAAAAGGAAAAAAAATTGAAATAATATTATTTTAGCAGAGAATATGTAACTGAATGTTTCTTCTCCTTTCTGTTTTACTGTTTCATTTCACTGTTTGTTCCTCTCATTATGTTAGCGAGAATGTTTGAGAGCATTTATTTATGCTTCTCTCTTGAGAATTATTATTCAGCTTTCATTCCAGCAATGAACGATCGTTGGAGAAGATAGTCAATATTTTCTAAGGCCAGGTATTATGATATTAACTTTTAAATATGGATTGTATGGATTGTATTGTTATATTTTGTAAAGGATAAACTATGATGTAGCAAAGTGACATTTCAACATACTCAGTTACTTGATATTTGTGCATTTAATAATTATTTAAAGAGCGTTCTTGTCTCATAGAATGTTTATCAGATTGACCAATAATTCAGGTAAAATTGATTATTCCATTCACTAAGTTTGTTGTTATAGTGCATCTAATAAATACGACTAATTTCCCATTTCCATTTCTTTGCACACATTACAGCTGCTTAAAAAAAATCCTTCCTTTTTTAGACAAGAGACAGGGTTACAGATAGTGGTAGGAATCTGCAGAATGAATTATCTGTTTTTTTCCCGCACCTATGACATGGTTTGCTGAGCAGGAAAACTACTTTCATGTATAATGACATATCTGACAATAACAAACATTAAGCAACAATAGGAACCTTGACACAATAACCATCCGACTTAGCCCCAGGCTGTTATATTCATTTTTAAGTACTTTACCAAGAGATTATTTGTTTGAGACTATTCAGTGAAACTGTTTGTTTGTGTGTAAAAAGTAAACTAATGTTTTATCAATAAAGAACTTTTCTGAACGTTTAAAACAATTTAATTTACAGATTTACGGTATGATATATGTATTGTGACGTTGACGTGGAGAATCTAGACTGTAACATGTTCCGTAATGATACCTAAACAAGGTGCAAGTCAGTGTTAAACGTTCATTTTCTTGTTCTGTGTCTCTGTGTTACCACCTTGAATTATTTGTAAAATAGAAGTTCACAACTTGTAATATCCGAAAGTGTAATGAGTTTACTTTTCATAAATAATAACATTCGTTATTGACAATTTCCTATGCAATGCAAAGCCATGAACGTTACTACTTGACATATTTTATATGGTCCAAATGTTCTGCTCTATTTATTGTTGTCAACACATTCTGCAACAACATTAACATTAACGCCTGGTAAATGTAACACTACACTGTTTATCTTTCTGAGCGTTAAATCTATGAATAGCAGGTGATTTCAAAAAGTATTTCAGAAAAATGGTTGTTCACAAAACTTAAACAATTGACTTACGAGAGTGAAATATTATTCTCTCTTGCAATGTTGCAAAGGTGACATATAGTTAAAGCATATTTAATTGATTGCCATCTTCCTTTATTGTAATTTAGCAGCAGGACATTGCATCTACATGTGGTCACTTCACAATTCCATTCCACACAATTCTATTCAATAATGGACAGGTGTTAGTTGCCCACTTACATTTGTTCATAAATTAGTTCTTCCATTCATTCATATAGTTACTTACAGTGTTAGATTAATTGATTTACCGCATGTATTCTTAAAAATTTACTGATACCCTCTCATTATGTGTGATATATTCAAGTTTACATTCATGGTTTTCATAAGCGTATCTCTTACTGTTTTATCTTCAGACTAACACAGTTTGCAACCCCTTTGATGAAAGAAAACGACAGGAACACGAACGAGGAGTGTAAAACAAAACAACGAATATCTAGTGAATGCAGGTAATTGCTTCCTCCATTTGTTTAGTGGTCGTAACACATTCGATACAAATTGCTTTTAGTGTGTTTGATGTGTCTACTGTCATTATAGCTGTTGATAAATGTATTGCAACCTTTTGCTTTTACTGTCCCCATAATGTCATGTTGACTGCTATAAAGCTGGGATCAAATGACATATTCTCCGGGTTTCTCATGAACACTTGGGTTGTTTCCTTTGAAGTTTCATGAAGTATCTTATTCACTTCATGAAGTATCTCAGGGCAGTGTAACATTGTGCAATCTATCATTGCTTCTTGACATAAACAGCGTTTGAATATATTCTGTTTACATTCGAACAGACACAATTCTAGTGAGGATGCATCAAATAAAATAGAGTTCTACCTGAATAACTAACTCTGCTGGTATAACGAGAGTTGAGAGGATATACTGTTTCAGTATGTATCACAGTAACCTTAATTATACTCTTCAAGTAGATTCTCAAGAACAAAATTGGATTGTTTAAACGCTTACACTGGCATTGATTTGATATGTTATGGTCTAGTGTCTAGAATAAACACGGTTTGAAGCGATAATGTTGGTTAATAAAACTGCCAGATAGCTATAAAAATTCTTTCGTCTAATTTCTAATAATTTCCCATTTTCTTTTCATATGATATTTTTATATTTCAATACTTTTTTTCTAAAATGATAATATGTGACCTGTACAGCAAACATATTTCTTGAAATAGTACCTTGTTCAACATACACTGTCGGTCAAAATAATTTGTATTTGTAACGTTCTATTTCAGAAATACATTTTTAATAAATAATTGACTACGAGAGTGTATATATAGTCTTACAAGTATGAACAATGCATTTACAATTCGATTCGAACCATCACCTTCAGAGACACGCCCAATCGTCAGGATTCCCGATGGTTGAGCAGATAAGCTGATGATCGATGCCTGATTCTGTGGCAGTGAGTTCGAATCCTGCATGAAACGTTTCTAGGGGTGATCTGAGTACGGTATAGAATCGTTCAGGCTTGGTATTGATTGGTCCAAAAGATAAAGGACAACGTCCCTAAGGGATATTAACCGAGTCATCAACAGTATTTTAGATTAGAATGATTCTAAAGTAGCCGTTTCATTCAATTTTAAGATTATTGATGTAACATGATTTGTTAGTTACAATAACTCAAACAACAACTAAAATGACCGCGTTTTGACTTCACACCCACACCTTGCTACGTTGCTGTAACTGGAACCATTTTATTCTGATACTCGTAAAGCGAGCTTCATGTGCCCACGGGTTCGAGTCCACCTTTGACCGGGTGCAAAAACGTTGTGAACCTTGTGCACAGACTCTTTCAGTCACCAGCTATGAATGAGTACCTCGAAAGGATGAGTATTGTTCTTTAAAACTGGAAAAATAGTGTCATTATGAATGACATCCAAATTGAGCCAATGATCGAAGGAAATCAAAGCACCATTGAGCAGCTGTTAGTAGCTGGATATTGGCGCTATACAAATGTTTTCATGTACATATGTATCCCGAGATCCTGAAAAATAAGCATATTCAACATTTAAATTAGCGTAGGTGCTGTTGAATATCTTTTTAATGTCCTTTTCAAATGCCCATTATTTGCTCTAAATAGAAACGTTAAAATAACCCGGACGTTGAAGTTTACTTATTGATCACTGTAAGTCGAAACTTTCACACTGTAACTGAAAGGCTTTCAGTAATTCATCCTCACTAACCAAGGGTTCCGATACTCTCCACTATATCAGAACATATATAATACCCTGGGTATCTGAGGATGTCAGTAAAGATATGGTATCGGTGCTACGATTATCTAGGTAAGATAGGTAGGATACATAATTGTCGTTTCTGACATTGTACAATTTGGAATCATAATAATGATTAGCACAATGTTCAAAAAGACTCAACGCAAAAGAACCAAATACCAGAATAGTGAAATATCACATGGAACTTGTAACTATATTGAAAGTACTTTTATAAAAAGACTTTTGCTGATAAAAGTAGGATTCGACGGTAATGATCTAAAAGAGCTCTTGACTTTCATACTAGAAGTAGAGAGATAAAACACATTCAACACTCTTTCCAGACAGAATTCATATGTGACAAGTGTCAATTGACAGATGATGCCCTTTGAGAGGTACTTTATGATCAAAAGAGAAATCTTTGACATTTTCAGAAATTGTTATGGCGCCAGTGTGGGCACGATCACTATCATTTGTCCTTAAAAATGATCTGAAATAAAAGTAAAGGATCTACTTTGATAAATTCAATCTATGGTTGGGGCTTGTAGGTCGGTTTAAATCGGAATCGAGTTTCAACAACTATACCAGTTACAAATTATTTAAGAAATGGTGTAGCTTTTATTGGCATCCGTTCAACAGCAGATATGGTGAGAGATGTATACACTGGTCCCTCGCTATGCCAACGTTCAATATACAGTGGTGTCTATTTTAAGACTCCGTAAACCATGCCATAATTTGAATACAATTATACTTAAGCTCTGTATTCTTCAGATAAGTGGGTATTTAGATGACAGTATGTTTCCCACGTCACATGGTCGTGTTAATGGTCGAACAAGTCATTAACTGAAATGAATTATAAGAATGGGGTTTTAATTATGTTTTTAAAGAATTTATTTTGTAATTACCATTCACGTTTGCCGGATTTTTCAATAGCGAAACAGGTGAGATAAATGTGCTCAGGCATCAAGATTTAATTTTTTATGAGAAATGCGCAGTCAGTGTTCAGATCAAAAGAGACGAACTAAATTTTAATCACGTGTTTATGCATTTTATTACAGGAACTATATAATTAATGTAATACTATTTCACATTCTTGTATGGTGAAGCTGATTAATAATGATAAGTGATTTTCACATCTGGCAACGGGGAGCTTTACCATTATCAACCCAAAGCTACGAGGAACTTAACTGTCACAATCCTTACTGACTCAACTTTTGGCAAAGTGTGAGACAGTACAAATTAATTACTTCTTTCTTCTTTTCAGTTTCAGACAGATTCCTTTAGAGCATGGTGACAGTGGCTTATATATTTCTAGCCTCAGGTCCTGCAGTCTCACTGATACTGTTGTGATTTGTCTCGCCCAAGGTTTCACCAAGAACTTTCTAGACATGTTTGTGAAGGTTGATCATCATTCAACAATATCATTTCACCTTTGTAGTGCGAAGAATAACACTCAATGATCAGACATAGGGTCCTTCCACCTAACGGTAGTGATACAGTGCATTGTTTATCAATTATTTTGGACATGTAAAACCTAAACTTCATCATGTAATTTCAGTAAAGGATTTTGTTTGTTAAATAAAAAATCTTCTACTAGATATTTAAAATACAGTAATCATTTTCATTTTAAAATAGCTTGTCAATGTTTAAGCCTGACACACAGTTCAGGTTTTGGGATAAAAGAACTATAAATAAACACTCATTAGGAATATCGGGATTATTTCGAGACAAGAAATAACACATCAAACACGTTTTCATTGTGATAACAAGAATAGTTTTTCACCTCTTTAGATAATTCATAGCATTTAAAGAGATGGACGTGATAGTTAACAGTTCTTTGCTAGTTGACCGTGTGTGTAGAGTTTCGTGCATGTCATATAATCATTTCCCTCAGCTACCACAAAGAAGCATTTCCTGTTTTGTTATATCTCCATTAACAACGAAAGTAAGCATCTTCTGTTTATACACAAATTGTGAAGAGCAGATTCAAAGTCTATTTTCAATACACATTTTTTTGGTCTTAGTTAAAAGATACAATTTTCTTCTTCTGAATGACGAATTTGTGAAGGGTAATCGTGATCTCTTTATACATTTTCCATGGCTCACATGGCGCAGGTTCTAAACTACCCTAATTATGATGTAGGAGGTATTTCTACAGTTTTGTGTGACTATTGAATCCAATCAGAGAGCATTAACGTCATGGGTAAAGTCATGGGTACACTCACAGACACCAATGGTGCATGCACCTAGCTACATCACCTTAACACGTAGGAGTGACAATACAACTATTCTCATGCTACAGAAGAATATAAATCGTCAAACGAAGGACTATATGATTTTATTTAGTGCCTATCACAGTTTCTTATGTTACTTTAGGTGAACATGAGCCTTTTGTTTTCCTGGATTTTTTCGAAAATGGCTGCAGAGATTGAACTAAGAAGGAATGTACATTAACAATGTCATTTCATGAACTCTAATTATTAAAATAAAGCTAGCTGGCTTGAAGTGAGATCCACGTGTTCAATGAGATGCATTACTTCTATCTCATCTGTATGTAGAAATTGTAAGGAGTTGTTTGTAATGGAATTGTTGTGAGCTAACAGATAGTAATGCAGATAGAGAAAACACGCAACAAATGGTGTCAGTTCTATCAGAGTGAGAAGGTTGTCTTGGGACACAACGTTTTACATCGGCTCCTTCACAACTGACAAAATACATTTGTACGTGTTTAAAACAGTTTATTACTCGACCTCAATTGAATTTTCAACGTGTAGAAGTCAACAAGAATTTGGTAATCATCAAAACATGACACTATCTGAACACACCTTCACAGCTCCTCTGGAAAAGTAAGATAAACCATGGGTATGTTGTTCCTAAACACTACAGATGTACTTCACCATATATTATTATCAAAATACGTTTTATTTGATTGTATTCATTCATTAAGTCAATGGGCATTTCAAACACATGGTTGTAAGTCTAATTGCGCATCTGGATTATGAGCATTTCACGTTTAAAAGCATTTGACATCAATTAACACATTAATGCCTGGTTATCTTGCATGAGGAAAATATCTTTATCTTAGTTTATCGTTCGTGTACATGTAGAGCCAACACGGTATTCCTGATCATATAACGATATATATTTAAAGTCATTACAAAGTGCTGCCGTGCACAACCACGAGAGAAATAATTCAACAACATGCATCGATGGTCAATTCACATGTCTCATTCGTGTGCATTTTGTGCAGTTTCGGTCGCTGTGGCGTTTTGTTTTGGCTATAAATTTTTCCAATAAGGTTTTAAGAACTCACATACATACTTCCCACTTATACCCCTGCAGAATTGTTTTTGACATGTTCACATTCATATATACGTATATACCAACTGTTAACTTTTAACATTTTGAATCATTACATAATTGTTATACATAATGAAGAGTGATCATTGATTGTGTGACCTTGAAACTCAAATGTCAAGGTCATAAGATATGGGTTAAGGCCATGTGACAACAATTTAAATCAGAAATAGGTTTCAAGAGCTCATATTGATAATCTGTTAATTATACATCCTGGGAATTTCTTTTTACATATTCACAATCAAAATCAAACGTGTGGTGACCAACTCATTAACAAACCGGTGTAGTGAGGGGATGAGCGATTAACATTTATGAGTAGTGACTTCAGTGATGTTGAAACTTGTGTGAAGTCACCTCAGTGATCATTCAATTTCTAAGTAATGACTCCAATGATCAAGAATTGTTTTTTAAGTGCCCCAAGTGATAAAGAAACTTATTTATACTGACTCCACTGACAATCATAATTGTGTGAAGTCACCCAAGTGATAGTCATGAGACCTGAATGGTACTAGCTGTAAATGCAATTTCTTGAATTTAATGTTCAATTGTCTTTTATATATAAACATTTGAGCATATTAATTTTGCTGTTGAGAAGGCGGAACAGGGGAGCCGATGCCTTCTGTTTCGGGGCTGTTCTGCTTTTGCTGTGATGTCATATCATTCCCGACGTTATCATGTACATGTTATGACAATTTGGAGACTTGGATAACATAATGATTTAACTCATGATAGTTGGTTTGTTTTATAGGAAAAAGTATCTTCTGTCTAGAACCGATACTAACAGACTGGCAGATCCAGAGATCGCCCACGTGTAGAATTTTAAGCCTATTGTTATTCTTCGTTGACAAAATAGCCCTCTCATCGTATCATGGCATCCTTAAGATGCTGTGAAATAAATAAATAAACCAATAACAAATAATTCCAACCAGAACCTAAATGAGAATGGATGCTATTTTATATCAGCATTTGGGTTTATTGAATATTTAGTTTAAAAAAATATATATATATTGGATATCATCAGAGACCACACATTAGAGTGACTATTGTTACAATAAACTAATATTTAGAACATACACAGGTATATAAGTATCACATATGAATAAATATAACAATGAAATAGAATGTATAAAAAAGGCGCCAATGTGGGTCATGTCAGTCATTTCGATGTATGCATCATTCACAGAATGTTAGTTAATATGTCAAAGCATACATAATTTAAATCAAGAAGGAGGGTATCAAAGTGGATAATTTCTCTTGGGGTAATTTCATATTTAAACAGAAATAATAAAAAAAAGTTACTTTTGTGTTCATATTCCACCTTCTTGATACGTGTCCGATCCAAGTTCCCTATTACTTAGTTTCTTAACCTGTCAGTGGAGATTGCTGGTGAGTTTGGTCCCCCTATACTACGAATGTAGGTAAAAACATTGTCAGTCATTTGATAGCTTTTCTCTGAAGTTGGAAATTCTGCAGAAAAAATACCCTTGATAATATTGTTTAACAGAAACATTTTATACCACTAACCTACACAAGAATTATAAATCTTCACTTTGTTGTCTCTTCTTCTCTTCTTTAACAGTACAACCGTTCATGTAAATTGTAAAGACATTTCACTTAATGTTCTCTGACGCTCGTCTTATTAACACGAATCACTTTTAGATGAACATGATTTATAATGTATTGCACTTGACAGAGCCAAAGAGTAACAGCTGTTGAGTGCTAGACTGTACCGATGATGACGGTGATGATTAGGATGTAAGGAGAACGTTTTTACACTTTAGGGGATTGTTTTGGCGCCAGAAGTATTTCGTTGACTGTCTCTTTAACAATATCAGAGAACATTCTATTATGCACAGCCTTCTTTTTATGACATTGTGTAGCAGTATCAACCAGTTAATAATACACCGAAACTCCATACCATGCATTTAAAGGCAAATGCATTGTGTGGAGTTGAGTGTAGGAACGATAATGAAACGTTCAGACTTTTGCACATTTATGTATGATCCTGTTTCCATGGAACAGATAAAGTTTATCAATTTGACAAAAGGGTAAAAAAGTACTACTTTTGTACAATGCACAAAAACTTAAAATATATTCAATGAATAGATTTTTACTCCAAAAAAAAATTATATTTGTGTATGCAAACGTTCGTACCTAAGCAAAGGACGCTCAAACTTTCAAAATAGTTAGTATAAATTACCTCTTTAGCTATCTGAAATTGAATCCTTTCCTGTACTGAGACCACACGAAACGCAATGAATGAGCAAACAGTGGACAGATTACTATATCCCGGAACATATGCGAGGAGAATAAACAACTGAAAACCACGGCACAAATCAGACAGACGGGAAACCGTGTTTGTATTTCCACAACGTCTTCAGTTGCTTGAAGACTGGTAGTAAAAGCTCTTAACTTGTCAATGGAGATTACTCTTGAGTCTGATGATGACAGAACAGCGCTTCTGTTGATGCTAGTTGAAACAATCATTTCACACATCACTTACATATATTGCTTCCGTTGAAACGGGAATGTACGTATGTAACGAGTTGGGAGACATGTAAAATTTACATTTCAATATCACTGTTTCACAGAATTCCACGTAAGTTGACATATGCACAGGACAAAAAGTGGTGGAATCCATTTGGCGGTACTTCTGGATTCTCCCAAATAGTTCCATCACTTTTTGTCCTGTGATGTTTCTCGTGCAGTTGATACTTCATTCCATCAAATCATCAGTGTTGCTTTAAAAATATTTGAAATTATTCTCTAAAAACACATAAATGGCCCTTTACTTTGTACTCATCTTAGAATAATTTTTGAATAAATCTAACCATGTACCATCAAAATAAAGAAAATCATAAAACGAAACGAATAGCTGTTTGAACTCCATGTGGGGTATGGTTAGTACACTCACAACAAAAGTTTTCAGAATAAATTCAACGTTACAATTGATAGCCACATTTAAAACTGTGTTTCAATAAGCTTTAATTGCAACTCACTTTTGCATCATCAGCGTCACATTGGGACAACCATTACGATTCATTTGTCTTTACTTCTCCATCTTAATCTAAAATCAATAACACTCACTGTAAATAGAAGCACAGGACACGCAGGTAATGGTACCTCATTTCCAAGTATATGGATACACTATAGTCACACGATCATAGCAGAAAGGAGAAATAGGTTGAGCTATTTGTACAGAATCACAAAATGAAAGCACCAATCGAGTCAAGTACCATGTGATTTACCCACAAGTTGGTAATTTAGTAAACAATATGAACTAACATATTTTTTAAAACAAACAACTCAAAAAATGATTAATGGCATTAATCGAAACATATATATCATGTAGACAAAACAAAAGTCATTGTTCTCACATATTTCAGTTTGCAAGATACTACTAAATCATTTCAAAAGTTTTATAATTTAAAATTGATGTTTTCTTATTTCAAAGGAAATATGAAAAAGCATTGGAGTATAAAATGTGAAAGTTTGTTTATTAAAAATAATTAATAAATGCTCACAAATCAGCCGTTAGCGTTAACAAATGAGTGGCAAGAATGGAAGTTTAAACTATTCTTAAAGTACACGTACACTCCCTAAGTTTGTTCGCGTGTCTGAAGTTGTCCATTAAGTCATTACTGACTCAAGGTATTTACTGTGATTAAGAGTCACCCATACTGTTCCAACAGTGTTATCTCGTCTTGTCTGATCCTTGATCTATATATGATACTATTTCCGGAGGGTTTAAACTGAGAATGAATAGCTTTGATCATAACACAACAATATCATACCATACCCCCTTCCACAAATCCCCTTTAGATTAAGGTTATCTTGACTCAATGATATCACTATCACCATAAGCTTTTCTGAGTGGGAGAAGTATCTTAATACAATTTGTGCCGAACCTTTATCTTGGCTGAAGTCTCTAATCACATACCGTGTTTGGTATCTGAAACTGTAAAGTTGTTGTGTAGATATGATCAAACAATGGTTCAAATGGAATTTTTCGGAGTGTTTATAGCAAGTACTGATTTTGTTAGTTATCAGAATCAGATTCCATTGAACTTTAATACAATAATCAGAGGAACATTACTTTTAAAATAAAATAAAAATCTAACAATCAGCATTTCAAAAGAAAACAATCACCGCCAGTTCATTAGTATATTTCAGATTTCATACTAAAGAATGCAAAACCTGTGAATTGTTCACAGTTCTGAGTGAACACAAATCAAATTGTCCAGTTCCATGCTAAATTATGGAAAGCCTTTGAATCGTTCACACTTTTCACGAAACCTTTCCAGACAATTAATTGAATGAGTCTGGCAAGAGGAACACACCAATATGTTATCTGTAGCTGATGCTGACATGCACTCCACAACAAACTTCAACACCCTGCGATAGAGTCTAATCTTAGAGTTATGGTGCTACACATTGCCACCCAGGAGATAAAACTCACACATTGTCTTAATTTGTAAATAGAAATGAAATGATACAATGTCTTGATGCTAGCAGCAACTTGTGTTTCTCATCTCCAATATAGTCTTAAAGTCATACATACGGAAATCATGTGCTTTGATAATGACCAGGGAATCACGGAATGGTCACTAGTTGAAGTGACGTAGTTCGAAAAAAAACCAACTACGATTTGATTTGTAAGAAATTTATCAGGAAAAACATTAAATAGTTCAGCATAAAAATCACATTTACAAGGAATATATTAATAAATACAATCGTCACACATTGTCCATACACTGAGCGCACATTGTTTGGGAAATGTGTTCCGCTATAACCAGAAAGATGTTCTCGACTTCATTGAAAAGCTGGATTTGCCTCTATCATTCACTGTTGGCAACATTCCAAAATAACAGCATCTTTTTATCACGACACCACATGAGTAACAAGCTCTAGTTAACATTGTTCAACTCAGCTGCAACGAGAAAACACCTGCGTTGTTGCAATAAGGGATCCTTATTAGTTTACGTACTCCAAGTTGAACAAACACCAAACGTCTCATAGCTATAGTATACCGTTATATTTAAAATAACGATCATGTATTACTTTTAAATCATATTTACCTCTATCTAAATTTGATATATAAATACGAACTTAGTTGTATACCTTGATGGAACATAATCAATTGTAGATTGTTGTTTTAAACTTGAAAATGCAACATCCAGATATTGCGGAATTAGCTTTATTACACACGTGGTGAACGTACAACAAGTGTCATACTAATCTCGTACGTCACACGTGTGTCGTATCATGTTGACCTGTGGCGTAACGAAGTGACCCCGCATTCCAACGATCTGATCGGTTAACCAATGACTTCTCAGTTAGGGTCAAGTCGAAACGGAACTACTTTTGAATTAAAAACAAACACGTAACATTTCATGTTCACAACTTTATAATATATGCTAGATATATGCGTCAACATAGATTGTGAATGTTATTAGAATCTTCCACATTTGGCCAGTATGCAGCATTGATATCGCGAACAGCTGTAACTATCGGCAAACGCGCCGTATTTACTTACAGTTCAAGGGTTGTATGGAAATCCGGACATATCTCACATTCATTGTCGGTGTCAAAAGGTTTCCAATGCGGCGAATGTCAAATGCAAACATCATGTAAGCATCGCCAAGGACGTAATGAACAGCTTGCAATCTAGTCAAAGTCAAACAATTTCACTCTGCGTTGACCTTGCCCTTCGATGTTGACATCATGCCGATCGCGAGTCGACAACGTCACTGTCCGACTGTTCTTTCTACAGTACAGTACCAGTAGGCCACGATTACAGTCATAACGTGTCGGTTGTTGCTGTTCATTCAAACCTCAAACCTTGGCACTGTTGCTTGATTCTTTCAGTAGATTGTATATAAAACTTGGAAATTGTAATATCTAATGACATCCCGTCACAAATAAACAACGTCAGCTGTCGCTAGTAACTAGGCCAACAGTCAAGACTCTTCAGCGGCGACCGACTGCGAGGCGAGGCGAGGCGAGGCGAGTTGACTATAAGATTAATGTGAATGTTTGCATTAAAAATAATACCTTGCACAACATAACATAACAAATACAGTTCATTTGCATAAATATTTTGTTCATTTTTACAGTCCACCTTTGATTTATTCAACTGAATCTAATGAACTACATTATTTCGTCGTAGGTATACGCAATAGGAGTTGCAAATAAGCGTTCGGGTCAGCTCTAGCGCAGTTTACGTCAATTATTACGCATTCGGTTATTTAAACCGGTTTCGGTTACAGAGAATTGTTTCCCTTATCACAGGTAATAAAATTAAGGTGTGTGATGAATCCGCGTATAATAAACGTGTGTAATAAATAAAATACCACACTCGTTCTCATTAGATACGAATTATACGAAACTCGTGACCTTCCTATGGTATCTGACCTCGCTTTCGCTCGATCAGATACCGTCGGAAGGACACTCGTTTCGTATAATTCGTATCTAATGAGACCTCGTGTAGTATTCTCTATATATGCATACGGGACATAAGTAAGTACATTTGACAAGTATTTGATTTTTATAATCAGTGATAATTCCATTCAATGTGTGTGGACATCAGATGCTCTAAACTGGAATATTTTAGATAATTGCATTTTATACATATAGGAAGGATGTGTATACGTGTGTATAAATGCTAACTTAGTTGTATACTTAGATAGAACATAATTAATTGTAGATTGTTGTTTAACTTGACAAAGTGGAGCAATTAGCTAAATCATTAACGAAAAGCAGGACATAAACAAGAACATTTAAGTATTTAATAGCTTAAGTTCACTGATAATTCCATTCACTGTGTATTGACATCAGGCTCTCTATACTGGAAGTTGTAACATAATTGGAATTGGCGTATATGAATGATGTTCTCTTTCAACATAGTATGTGTATAAGTGTATTGTCTCGACAACTATCAGATAATGTGAAATATTGTTTATATCTAAAAAGATGTACGTTCAGACATATTTTCTTTGAAGAATGAAAACAATTTTACTACAAGATTTCGTTATTTCTGATAACACATTCCCAACAAATGTGAGTTTCAGATAAATAACCCAGAAGATTGAACATCTTAAACATTCTTCAGACGCCCCTCATAAAATATAGCTGATTGTCCATCTCACTCCGAAATGTGTACCACATGTCTTCAGATAGTCACTTGCTTGAATAATTTATACACTCGTCTTCACTATCCTTTACCTTTTATAAGAGACCTGAACGCTAATGCGGTGTAGGGGTGAAAGGGTTAAGCTAATAGTTTATTTTCAGTTTGTGTGAAAAGTGGATATGAGCTGTTACAGAGCAAGTGGATCTTATTTTAACACTTGAAAGACATCTCAGCTGAAACGTAAAAACATGTTGTTAGAGAGATGTATGAGTATTTCTTTGTTCTTTGTAACGCGCAAGCATTATTGCAGAGTGAATTTGTTATAATACTAATAGAATATTTGTGAAAAAGTAAATAATGTAAACAATTCGAGGGAGAAGGTGCATTGAAAGTAAATGATAAAATTAAGATTTTACTTTTAAAACTTTAACTCTATAATCTCTAAACATGTCAATATAAAAACAACCCAGCATTTGGGAATAACATTGATTAAGGATTGAATGATTAATGACCGTTGATACTTAAAGTTGCTAAGACGAAGAAGAAATGCATTGTTTTCAGTGATGTTCCTGAATTGAAACGAGCACAGGTATCACAAAGATCAACACCACAGCAGGAACTGATTACAAGACCAACAGGAAACTCTACACAATGTCAGCAGGCATGTGGGTATCAGGAACTGTAAGCTATCATCACCACCAGTGACGAATTAACTCCTGATTTATCTGAGAAGGAATACATCATTTCAAACACAACAGCCACTAAAACATTGCTTGCACTATTTCCTTAAACTGTAACTTTTCTGAATCCTTCAGCTGTAAGAACTGATAAGAAGACTTACAGAAAACTCTACACTCAAATAAAGCAAACATAGATTTGTATGAGGAACTGTATACCGCCTCTGTCTACTTGACTGCTTGTTATCTGAAATGGCAAATAATCACTATGGATATCATAACAAAAGTGCATAAACAACTTGCATTACGTTTTATGGAATCATTTCCAAGATGATTGTCTACGTTTCCTAACGGATGTTTACTGCATACTATAATGAGTCTATTTAAAACACATTTGTAGTTGGCAGAGTTATCACAAAAAGGTGAACAAAATGAACCTCTTTTTAGACTGTGTGCAGTGTACTGGGCCTAAAACAAAACTTGCAGAGAAATCAACGGTACTAATAACATTGTTAATTCGAAATTAATTACTGATGGCATGTCAAGATAGCATATCAATATATTCTACAATAAATTTCATCTTGTGTTTAAGATGCATCAATAATAATCCTCGTTTTTAAATTAAGATAAAATATGATAATACAATTAAATTCTCCAAGAGAACAATTTATGTTTCCATTCCTTAAAATGAAACAAAATAAAAACTTGAAAGACACTTATTAAAAAAACAATAAGTATATTGTGGTGAAATGTATATCAGAAGATAAGTGCAGACCTAATTATCTTCTTTTCTCAATATCATTGATATATTATTGTTTTAAAGTGTAAGCGACATCGAGATTAAACACACAGTGTCGTTTCATCAGTAGACATCAGACTCAGACATCTTTCACTACATATAATTGTATCAGCAGACACTCGCTACTGAGCATTAACTATAACAATACTTCTAATGAGAGACAAGAACGGATTTCCTTACAGAAATAGAGTACCACAAGTGCAAAAAAAATTAGAACATTATCTTTGTGAATAATACAATAAAATTAGTTTGTTTGAAAATTCTCGGCTAATTTATTTCACAAGTTGTGTATTACTTTTGGCACCTTCCTTGTATAGCAATACTAGTCTTTTTGTATCATTTCCAATGGAGAATAGTATGTTGCTAATAAACACTTTCTGTTGAAAAACGCATTAATAATATCAGGATGTTTATCATTTTCATGCCTGGAGGGACATTATCAATCATAACAAATAAACAAATTATAAATTGCAACCAACAAAACATTTCTGGTACTTATATCTACGTTTGGACATATATAACCTGATGAGCTAAAGATCCAACAGCTCATTTTGTGGCAGTTATAATATGGGAACAAAACCATAGGCGATATTGAAGGGTTTTTACAATAATTTTTACTCTTGAAACTACTCCTTCAACTCCAATTCATCGGATAAGGAAATGAAAATAAATTCGGAGAGATCTGAACAGTTATAATTCTTAAACAAAACCAATTTGTATTACCGATTTGTCAATTAAAATCGTTTCTATGAAGGAAAACTAATCTAAATAAAATCCATAATTTGAACATATGCCAAGAAAAACAGTTTCATTCTTTGGCATGACATAGATTTCATATATTGACTATGGTTTACGTAACCTTCCTTGTTACATTTTGTGCATCCACATTTGCAGCCAGTATCGAATGGAAATCTTGTGCATCGTAAGACGTGTTATCATTATTTAAATACCTCATTACCAAGAGGAAATCGGTTTTATTTGAAATCCTCTTGTTAACATTAGCCTTATATTCCTCCGTCATTACCGAAATGAGTTCCTGTATTGGCTCTTACCCAGTCACAATAGTAATAGTGATATTAATTTGTGCTATTGATATATCAATGCTATTAAGATTGTCACATAAAAGACAACATAACTGTTTTCATTTTGAAACAATAATTTAGCCCTTGTATTATTTTGCAAAAAATGTATATGATACATTTTAATTTTTCCCCAGAGTGGAAATATGTTCTGAGCATTATTCAAAAAGATTTAAACATATTAAAAAATGTACCCATCTACTCAAAATATTCAATAAGATGTAGAGATCGCACTATTCCATTATGACTGTAAAATGTTGAACATAAAAATGTTAATGCAGCGATTACTGATTCTATAGGTAGGGAAAGCTGGAGTTAAGAATCAAAGGCAGAACATCAATTTTCACATATTCATTATTATGGATATATACAAAAATACCCTTGACAATACGGTTTAAATGGAACCTCTTTAACCACTAACCTGCATGCGAATTGTAAAGAACCTTCACTTCAGTGTATCTTCAGCTCTTCCTTTAGATTACTACCTTTCATGTGAATTGTAAAGACATTTCACTAATGGTTGTCTGAACAAGGCACTTTTACGTGAAAGCCAACGACTGACAGGTGTTGGATGCTGAATGTTCTGATGGTGGTAATGATAAGGGTGTAAGGGGAACATTTTTACACTTCAGGGGATTGTTTTGGCGCCAGAGGTATTGTCTCCCTAATACTATCGGGAAACATTCTACAATGTAACGCATAATCTCCGTAAATGAATCCATTCCTGCACCGGTGCCAAACCAAACTCTTTTTCTTGGAAACGAAAACAAAATTATAGATAATGAGTGTTATTTTCAAAAAATACGTTTATATGAGGCTTGACAGATAGATGGACAGATGACCTGATAAGACAAAAAGTGGGAGACATCACTATATTCCAGATTGTAAAGTATGTGTATGTGAGGAAAATAAAGACCAGAACACAGCGGCACTAAACAGATAGACAGCAAACTGTGTTTGTATTTACACAGTGTCTTCAGTACCTGGAAGACTGCTAGTAAAAGCTCTTAACTTGTCAATGGACAGCACTCGTGAGGCTGGTGAAGAACAGTGCTTCTATTGATGATTGTTAAAACAATCATTTCACACATCACCTTTATTGCTTCCTTTGCCACTCGAATGTATGTAACGAGTTGGTACAATGTACATTTCAATATCAGCGTGTTTCACAGAGTTCCATGTGAGTTGACATATGTTTACGGTGCATTTCTGAGTTGTTAATCATTGATACTTTATTCCATACATTTATTGGCGTTGCTATAAATATATTTGAAATTACGCTCTGAAAGCACATACACGGCCATTCACTCTGTACTCATCTTAGAAATACCTTTGAATAAATCTAACCATAAACAACACAAATATAGAACATCTTAAAATGAAAGGAATAGTTATTTGAACTGCATGTGTGTCTTGGCTTGTCAGCTCACCACAAAAATTATCCGAATAATTACAATTTTACAGCAGTTAGCCAAACTGTGATAGGCTTTACTTTACTTTACTTTATTATTCATTTACTTCTCTATCTTCATGATAAATCAATAACATTAACTGTAAATAGAAGCACAGAACAAACAGGTAATGGTACCTCATTTCTAGCTGTACCTTGCAGACAAATACGTTGTTAAACTAACGTCACACGTTCATAGCGCTGCGGAGAACAAAGGTTCAGTAGCTTTAAAGTATACACAATATACAAAATCGAGTCAAGTACCACCCTGTACAAGAATGTCCATGAAAGAAACAAAGTCAAAATATGCTTTAATCTCATTAATCGAAACAGATAGTTCATGTAGAGAAAATCTTAGCAGTTCTCACATGTCACGTTTGCTTGCAAGATAGTACTAAACTCATTCCAAAAGATTTATAAATTGAAACGGAAATATGAAAAAGCATTGGAGTATTAAATGTGAAAGATGCAAAGTTTGTGTATTTAAAATAATAAAACCTTTCACAATTCAGTGGTTAATGTTAATATATGGGTAGCAGAGCATGGAAGTTAAAATATTAACATTTTCTTCTTCTTAAAGTACATGTAGACTCCCTTAGTTTGTTCTACCTTCGTTCGCATGTCTGAAGTCGTCCGGAAAGTCACTGACTCGAGGTATTCACTGTTATCAAGAGTTATCCATACTGTTTCAAAAGTGTTATCTCGTCTTGTCTGATCCTTGATATATATATATATCTATATGATACTATTTCTTGAGGGTTTAAACTGAAAGGAATAGCTTTGATCATAACACAACAATATACATATCAGACACTCTTGCATAAATCCCCTTTGGATTAAGGTTATTTAAGCACAATGATATCACTGTCACCTTAAGGTTTCCTGAGTGGGGGAAGTATCTCAATACAATTTGTGCCAATCCGTCAATTTGCCTAAAATCTTTAATCACCTATTGTGTCTGGTATCTGAAACTGGCAAGAACAATTGGTATAGTTGATCAAACAATGGTTTCCTAGAATGATTTTTTCGAGGTCTTTATAGCAAGTACTGATCGTGTTAGTAATCTGAATCAAATCAAAATCAAATCATCGAACATTAGTTTCAGTACAATAATCAGAGGAACATTTACATTTAAAACAAATAAAATAACCAGTATACGAGTTCATCACTATGCATGAGATTGCTCTATACTAAATAATGCTAAACTTGTGAATCTTTCACAGTTCTGAATGAATGTAAATCAAATTGTCCAGTACCATACCAAATAATGCACAGCCTTTGAATCGTTCATACTTTTCATGACAAGTTTCCAGACACCTGATTGAATGAGATTGACACCGTGAGCACAACGGTATCCACTCCACACAAACTTAAACTTTCTGTGATAGAGTCTAGTCACAGAGTTATGGTGGTACACATTGCCACCCAGGAGATGAACTCTTAATTTGTAAATATAAATTATATGATGCAATGTCTTGATTTTAGTCGTAAATTGTGTTTCTCATCCCCAGTATAATCTTAAAGGCATAGGTATGATCACCTTATGGTTTGATAATGACCTATGCTCATTTGGATTGGGGTTGATTACAGACTTAAAAGGACTCAAAACCAATCAGGAATAACATTAAATAGTTCAGCATATATCTCAAATTACAAGAAACATTACATACATTCACCATACCATGTCCAAACACTCAACACACAATTTCCGGGAAATTTGTTCTGTGTTGGATTGGTCCCATCATTCACAGTAAGCAACACTCCAAAATAACCAAAAACGTCCCTTCTCACGCTTCCACATGGAGTAAGAAGTTTACATTGTTCAACTCAGTTGCAATGAGAGAACACCTGGTCGTTGCAATTAAGTCTCTCTATTAGTGTAACAAATACCAAACGTCTCATAGCTAAAATGAACATTTAGATTTATAATAACGATCATGCATTACTTATAAATTATATTAAGCTCTATCTAAGTTTGTTTTATAAATGCTAACTTAGTTGTATACTTAGATAGAACATAATTAATTACAGATTGCTGTTTAACTTGACAACGTGGAGCAATCAGCTAGATCATTAACGAAAAGCAATACATAAGCAAGAACATTTGACAAGTATTCAATAGCGTATGTTCAGTGATAATTCCATTCAATGTGTATTGACATCAGACTCTCTACACTGGAATTTCTAACATAATTGGAATGTGCGCGTATATGAATGATGTTCTCTTTCAACATAGTATCTGTATATGTGAGTGTTATCTTAACCACCATCAGCGAATTTTAAATGTTTTTGTTTAAAAAGAAGTACGTTAAGTGATATTTTCTTTCAAGAATGAGAAACATTATACTCCAAGACTTTGTTATCACTGATAACACATTCCGAACAAACGTGAGTTTCAGATAAATAACCCAGAAGATTGAATATCTTAAACATTAAGGCCATCTCTTCTTCAGACGCCCCTCATAATATACAGCTGATTGACGATCTCACTCCGAAAGATGTGCCGCATGTCTTCAGATAGTCCCTTGCTTGAATAATGTATACACTCGTCTTCACTATCTTTAAGCTAATACTTTATTTTCAATTCTTCTGAAGATTTGATCTGAGCCATTACGAAGCACGTGCATCTCACTTAAACACTTCAAAAACATCTCAGCTGAAATGTAAAAACATGTTGTTCGAGAGATGTATGCGTATTTATTTGTGCTTAGTAAAGCACGAACATTATTGCAGAGTACATTTGGTTGATAATACTAATAGAGTATTGTGAAAAAGTAAATTATGCAAAAGTTCACATCATTCGAGGGAGAAGGTACATGTACATGAAAAGTAAAATGATAAAACTAAGATTTTACTTAAAAACTTTCTAATCTCTTAAAAATGTCAAAATACAATTTTACTGAGTCATAACAAATATATTTTGCAGGATTATACAATCATATTAAGGTGTCTTATTCTTTCATCAACTGTATATTTATAAATATCGGTACCTGTACGATGATACCTTGCTTACTGATAACAGTCTCGTGGTTCATTCTAGAAGAAATTTGAACGAACCCGGAGAGGTTCTAGATGATATGATTAGTATCTCCCGTTGAGTACTTATTGCAATTTAATCTCCAAATGAAATGAAATTAATACGATAGTTAAATATTCCAGGTCTACCAGGTTACCACACTTATCAAACACAAGGTCTTATCACATTTGCCGTGCAATACCTGAGGGAGTAACACTATTTGAGAATTATAAAAAGTAGCACAAAAACCTCTCATTCTCAGACATTTAATATTAAAACAACAACAAAACTTGTAGAAATACTCTCGTGACTCTCATGGATTATACCAGCATGAGTTATGTCCTTAATTCCCGCTATCGGTCAATATATAGAGTTGGCATGACTCAGTTATTAGACAGGTTAGTAGGTTGCATTAATGTCTAAATGTCTAAAGTAACTATTTCTGAAAGTTTTAAACTAAATATTCCCCAGAATATTTGTTACAACTATCTTATCATTTTCATTTGGAGATGAAATTGCAATAACTTCCATACGCTCCGGAAAGTGTCTTTTCCCACTTGTAATCTCAGAATATCCCCCAGGCATTTTGGGATCAATTTACTGTTAATAATGCACATATGAATGATGATATTACAGACAAATCTAATTTAACATTTCTAGTTGTCTCTACAGTAATCCTTTGATAAACATGCAGACAAATCTGTTCAGCAAAGTGAAAGAGCTGTCAATAGCAAAGATAATTGTACATGACATTTTTGCAGATGTGTCTACTCTTTTGATAGAAACACGTGACATCAAATATGAAAGAATATCAACAGTTATTTGATGCCTCTGGGCATCGAATCGAATATGCCTATTGCCAAAACATTTTGAGATTGTCAGTCAAAATGAACAACTTTCTCAATCATTATTTGCACTGTATACTGTACAAGTATAACACTTTTCAGTGTTCACATTAACAGTTTATGGAGTATTCGTTACAAAGAACACATAAGCTTACATTTGATGACTGTTCAATCGTTTACGAATACTTTTCAGAGAGTCCATCAGAGGAGACCGTGGCATGCAATGATTTGCTTCAACGAATCGACTCTATTATGTTAAAACGCATTGGGACAGTTTACTCTTGTGCTATCTCACATATGGAACTTACTGTTTTCTGAAAACTAATTGATATGAACATGCTGTACCACGATAAATTAAGTGATAAGTCGTAACGTTCTGCTACCAATTGATAGTAATTGTCAATGGCAGATATATTCATAGTATCTTTTGTGATACACATGAGTTGCTTGAAAAGCCACAATGAAAAAAACAGCTTTACCAACAAAAAACGGGAATTCTATTCTCCTATAACCATTCCACACTGATGGCTGAAAGGTCCATGCACTATGGGTATAAATAAATTATACGTTCACACACTTCAACCGTTTTCGCATGTGTTTTGATGCCATACACCTGTTCTATGATATCACCGTCAGAGGAATTTAGATTTACACAAAAACATTGACATATGTTTTTTTTTTCAAAATCCACTTATTTGTTAGAAGTTTATATCATCATTAATGTAACTTTCCATCATGATCACAGGATATGTCCAGCATTGTAGATGGAATGATTAACTGCATACAGAAACGGTAAATATATATTTAAGTTACATATTATTTTGGTCATGTTTGAACAGGCTGCAATATCTTCCAGTGTGCTCTTTGCAATGCTTGTCCTTCTCTATGGCATGAACCCCAACTGTAATCTGCATATGTCTGTAAAAAGTTATACATTATAAACCAAATTGTTATTATCCGGACATTTTCAAACCATTTTTACAGCAGTTAAAGCAAGGTTAAATTACATTATTAATAATATGTGATGGGGGGGATAACAATATAGGGATGAGTTGAATGGCAGTGTTGTCCTTGAAATGTATCTTAATGCATGACTAGTCTATCCAACCAACTGAGGGAACTGATTACAGTAATTGCAGGAAACTCCATGCACAAGGTGAGCAGACAGAAATGTGTATCAGCAACTACCACCTTCATTGCAGCCAACGTGCCACCACGTTATCAGATAGGACTGTACTGTAGCCACTGTACATCACAGACTTTTCAACAGATGTACAAACTGATTGCAAGACATGGTGTAAACACAACGGGAAGAACATCAGACAGAACATGCATTAGGAACTGGTTAGCTATCACTACTATCTTAGTTGACTTGCTCCTAACCATCATCAAAACTATCATATATCAAAATAAGTGTGGCGTTGTCGTGTATGTTATCATTTGTATTAACCAATTAAACCAATCCAATGAAATAACCAAATGTTTCTTTTTTGAGGAACATGTCATGGATGCTATTTTAAGCTATTTATACTAAACTAATTACGTTTATTTTAAACACTTCTGAGTTAAACTGACACATTAAAGACAAGGCTGGCTTGTTTTCTTTAACTATGCAGCTTGCGAGCTCTGTACAAAACGTAGAGGAAAATATATGGAATAATTAAGTATAACAGTATGTTTCTGTTTAATTTAATATATCTATGTCACCAGTCAAATATTCATTAAGGCCAACATCATACCTACTGTTTTAGGGTTAAGAGTTATGAACAAACAAAAACGCAAATCTCGCAGCAATAATTATACCAGCAGATAATGATATCACGACTCACTGTGCAATGAGAGTGAATATAAAGAACGAAAATTAACTCACGCAGTGGCGTATCAACAGCAGACATCACAAATGAAATCTTCCACAATGATAATTTTATCAGCAGACACGCGGCACTGAGCACTAAAGCCTACAGACAAAAGAATTTCTTTCTGCTTTTTTGTCAGCTTCAGTTTCAAACCAACCCCTCAGGTATTTGTTTGTCTAGGTTTTAGCCGAAGAAAGGGGCCGAAAACTCTAATTCTTTAGCCTCAGAAAACATTGGACATTGAAGTCACTCGTTTTTGTTGAGATGAAGTGGAGGCGTGTAGGTTATTGACCATTTGGGAAAGTAACACATTTAGGAGGGTTTGTGATTTATTAATATAAATAATTGTGTACATTTTCTTTTTTAACCGGTGAGAAGTTTGTATGGAATGGAGTTAATCGCTTCATTAAAAAAAATGTAAATAAAATAAAAATGTACAACACTTGTTTGGCCTAATGTAACAACACTTATAATGAGACACATTATAAAGACTTTATTACATTACTGTGACATACAGAAGGAATGTGCTTTTAAAAGCGAGATTTTAACCTTGAAACTCAGTATTTAACCATGCAGTGCAATCATATGACGATGATAAACAAGGATTAGTTGGAAGTGAACTCTCTCCAAATAAACATAAACACGACTTTAGAAGAAGACTTTAGGAAGAAGAAACCATGTTCAATCATTCTCTTTTCCAGGCAGAGGCTGAGGCTGAGGCTGAGGCTGTGCAAAGTTTATCACAAAAGAAGTGGCCTACACAAAAGAAGTCCCACTAAAATTGTAAGTGTGTAAAGGTATTTAAGGTGCCCCTTGTTTCAATATTAATACATAACACACGTTTGAATCCACCTTGGGAGCCACAGTAAATTCAATTACAAGAACACATTGCAAGCTTTGAAAATCGAGGATAACACATGATTTGTTTTAAAATATACATGTTAATTGTACAAAATAAGGGTTAATACAGTCACACTATGTCTCAATATGATATACAAATGATTTATGTCTTAACTACAAACAGTAGAAACAATAGAGGTCATAAACAAGACACTCACAATGTTTTGAAGAATTACAAGAAATACAAATTGCGGAACTCTATTGTATGACATATAATGTTTTAATCATTTAACACATACACGACATGTTTATCACATAGGTTCACATTGAACACTCTCCTTATAATATGACGTATACAAACCTTTAGATTAACAATTTAGTCATCAACAAGACAATTGAGATATGTAACGAATTTAGTTTATTTTACAGTGAACCTCTTTTATTACGAACCATGCCAAATACCACATATTCTTACATGTTGAAAATAATCTCCCAAATATTATCATTCGCTTTCATATAAAAAACGACTATGATGTCAATTTGCATAATGTAGTTAGCGATAAAGTAAAGACTACCATGTTTGATTGACTGATAGGTAACATGTTAATGCCGTTAAAATTATACTTTAAGATACTTTCTTATCTACCCCATATACATAATAACTTATGAGAATACGTTTGGTAGGAAGAAAACAAACAATGATAATGATGTGCTTTATCTAAATAGAAATAGTCGTTTCTCATTTGCAATTTCAGAATATTGACCCTGGCATCTTGGGATCAAATTGCTGTTAAGTTAATAAATGCCAATATGGCGTATGATATTACAAAACGATTTAATCTAACATTTTCAACTGCCTCGGCAGTAATGCCTTGATAAATACTCAGACTAATACTTATATGTTAACAGCAGGCAGGGCATTCTGTAGCAACTTTAATTGTACATTTTAGCAGGTTTGTCTACTCTTTATTTTGATAGCTATAAACATTATATAGCCTATCCCTGACCTATGCAAAATTATGGCCAACGTCAAAAGTTCTGCAAAACAGTTATTGTTGCAAGCTCAGGGTCACACAATAAAAAATCATGACCATCTGAAAAGTTTCACCTTGGCAGCGCATGTAAAGGATCAAGGATTAAGGATCTGTGACTAATCAAAGGTTATGGCCATATTATTTCAAATATTTCCAGTGCTAAGTTCAAAGTCAAAAGGTATGTTATGTTATGCCCAAGTTTTTCAGACAAACTGACTTTCAGACGAAAACATTTGCAAAATAATAGGCCACCAAAATACTTTACTGCTTCTGTACTAAATCTGACCAATAATGTCCAGTCCAGTATAGTTTAATCCTTTTAGAGTGTCTACTTCCAGCATGTCTACTAAATACTGTCTATGTTTATTTTCAAATTGACATCAGTATTATTAAAAACTGGTATTCCTCATGTACAATGGAGTATATTCTACTTAATGAAATAATACCTGTGACATTCAGTCTGCTTTACTTGTATTGCTTTTCTACCATTTGTCTATTTTATAGACTATGTGCATATGATCATATGAAATATCTTTCCGAAGCTTCATGAGAAATAGTAAATAAAAATGTTTTGCAATATATATTAAAGTAAAGACCGTACTGAACACGTAATACATCACAGATTGCCATATTTGATCTGTGTGTATCAATTTTATAAGTAAGTCCCTTACTGTAAAGCATGCGTCTTTCAAAATGGTAATATAGGGAGCATTTATTCATTGTATCTGTTTTGTTGCTTTACATAGTATTTGTCTTTGTACTTAAAGGTACATCCATTGTGTTTCATAAAATTGTATTTGGCTTTAATACAATCCAACCAACCATATAACAGTACAAATAAATTCAACCAGCTTTAATATGTATCCCCAATCGCCAAATATATCATAATTACTTGTTTTCAATTAAAATCGAGTAACACCATTACTGTTTAGAAACCAAAACTGCACGTCCCATTTACATGCATAGTAGTTACATGGACTATAAAACAATATCACGCCAAATTTGTCAGCTTGTCTGTTTCAAATAAGATTCCAAAATTACGTTTGACTCATTGGCTCGCGTCAATCGCGATGCATTGTCCGGTTTTCGATAAAAAAAAATCACTGCTTTTATCTTCACATCATCAATATACTGGGTCGACTATCATCAAAATGGTAATTTCCGGTAACAGTCGGTACTTCTCGATAAAGTAACACCATGTATAATGGTTGGAATATGTGATCCCCAACAACACAATGGATGTACCTTTAAGATGTTATGTCTATCAACATTTGTTTACAATCGGTATTCGGATATTTATTTTTAATCAGGTGAGATGATTAAGATCATTACAGTTACAGTAAAGTCGTTTGTTTAAGAAATATGTGTAGTCATATACATCACTGGCTGTTTCAATAATAGGCTTTGTACTCTTGAGTGTTCACAAATAACTGACGACTTTCAAATATTCGCCATAGGAAGCTGGATGTAACGATATTAAATACTATTTGTTATATAAAAACATTGATTATAAACAATAATCTCGAACAATTCTTTATTGTTTTTGTCATTTACATACTAATACAGTACAAGTCTCAAAAGCAATCTCTGTTCCTATTTGAAACAACACAATAACTCAATACTTAACGTTTTCATGTATCTAGGAGAGTATAGGTCCCTAGCTAGTTTTTTCTAAAATGTTTTCTTTTTTCCATTTTAAGATTCGAAGCATTATTGCCATGTCTCAGTTGCGCAAGGGGTAACGGTTTCAATTGTATTGATTTTAATTTTCAAAGGAATCAGTGTACTTATTTATAGATTTACACTGTCCATAAAGGTTCCACTTCAAAGTAGTCTTCAGTGTTTCGTGAGTAATCCATTCATTTAAGAAAAAACAAGAAAAATAATTTCCCTTGTGGATATTCTGGTCATGTAAATAGATAAGCCGTTGGCGCAGCGATAGATAGTGTAATCGTCTGTGTGAAGACCTAAACAGAACTAATAAGCGAATTTAAATGATTCAACGAAAAATTGAAAAGCAATCAAAGTAAGTGGTAATGTTCTTGTTGTAAAATAAAGCTTTTTTTATAATTAAGTTTGATTAAATAAGACTTTAACTGATGATGTACATTTTGTATTGCAATAATTCCTCATTTAACCATAATGCTAATGGCAGCAGTGGTATTTTGTATTATTTGAATTGTTGATTCTCATAGCAGACATACTGATGTAAATGTGCAAATAACTGCTATATCCGATGCTTGTCTTCAGGTTTAAACATAGTAGTACAGTTTTCATTATGGGCAATCGAGCATTACTTTAAACCAGTTCTTTGACATGACCGTGTTTATGTCATGGCACACACGTTAAGAAAAACAGTTCCATGATTATTCACTATATGAGTAGATTACTTTTACTATTGCATATGACGTTTAATTAGACGTTTAGTGTGATCATTAAAATTGATAAATAGAGTCAACACGTTATCTTTAATCTTTTAATTCAATTGTTAATGTCTTCTTTCAGCCTTAATATTGAACATCAGTAATGCATAAATGTGTTCGATATAACCATGCAATCTCCTGATGTGTAAATACTTGCTTTCTTATCAGCTCTTAATCAGGGTATAAATAGCATGCCAGTGTACATTACCACAGGAAATATCAATCTTAAGTGGATTTTAAATTTTCTGTGGATGGTTGATCACAAATTGAGTAATATGAGATGGATTCTGTCTTGTCTTTCAAGTAAATTTAACCAGTTCACTTGCTTTTCGATAACTACACATTTGAAATCATTACAGAAATACAGGGAGATAATACATTTTCTTGATTTAATCATATTTCATGATGTGAGAAATTGCTAAAGTGATATCAAGGCTTGCAATGTCCAGTTTTCAAGATAAATATAGGCGAAGTAAAATTGTCATAATTGATTTCCATTACAGCTGTCAGAGGTTTAAATTTATAGCTGTTAAGTATACAAGATAATTAGGCTTCTATTTTTACTATTAAGTCTATACATTTTATTTAACAAGGAATTGATAAATTTTCCCAACATTCACTGTATGTGCATTATATGTTTCTCTCAAGATATATATGTCTCTAAATAAATGTAGTTTCTACACTACATGCCAAAAGAAAGTACACCCTTCAGTCGGTTGAATGATTTTCAATTACAAATATCTGAATTTTTCGACGTCATTCTCTAAATTTTAATAATGCAGGCATTAGGCATCGATCAAAGCATATTTCTACGTGGTTTTAAAATTGTATAACAAATAGGATATGTCACATGAAAAATTCCTCCAGAATTAATTTTGATAATACGCAGTTCACTGATATATAAGACATGTTCTATGTGAACATTGATAAATGTATTGTCTCATTCTGCAGACATTTAGAACATTTTGATCATGGTTGGGGGTCTTTTTGGTGTAAAGTTCATTTCTTACCCCTATATACATTAAACAAGGATATTTTAACTCAAATTTAACCAGTCACCAATTAAATCATTCGAACTTCTGTGTATAAATGTTATTGTATTGTGTCATAATCAAATAGATCTAATTTCATTTAAGATATTGAATCAACCGAAACCAGCTGGGGTGTGCAATTTCTTCTACCTGGTAGTTTTAAATAATATAAACCGTTTTGTTTGGTTCATAATACATAGCTAGCTAGATGAATAGTAAGTGGTTATAATCATACTTATCATGAAATAGTGTTATAAAATGTCTGTAATAGTTTATCTCTATTAATTTTCATAAATCAATTGTTTTTTACATCGTAAATTGATTCCTGTTGAACAATGTTGCAGTTATTTGGCTATGGAGCTGATCGTTATTAAATGTCACTCGCCAATATATGCCACATTATTCACAACACGAAAAAGTAAGCATTCAACCAATTTAATCAGGTGAAAATGTATTTTCATTTTTAAAAAAGTTGTTTCTAGAAACTCTGCTTTTCCTAGCTTATCTGCTGTTCCGTTATGAGATTCGCTGCAGTTTACATTGCTACTTTTCATGTTATTACATGCTTCTCTATACACCAAATAAACAACATGCTGTTAATGAACTTGACATATGTAACACAAACGATGTTTTGATTCGTAAGACTCACAATAAAGTAACCTGGCTTCAACTTCAACAATAAATACAATTAATTTCCTCTCTTTACATGTTTGTGGCACAAATGTTTATTTTCAAGAAGGTAATTAGAACCAGTAGCTTTTTAGCAAGCACATAGCTTAAATGCAAGTAAAAAATACGTCCTGTGAAATAAGTGTTCATCCTGTGATATGTAAGTCACAGATTGACAGCAGAGATCGGTGGTGTATGACAATGAATGTAAATGTAAATCGTACCTCAGAATAAGAAACTGACGAAACTCAATAACAAAGATGTAAAAACATTGCAACTAGGTAAACGAATCTGTTAACATTATCTAAATCTTAGAGCAAGTGAAAGTAGTTTTGCTACAAACTGTGCAGAAAAGTGTGCTGGTTCAACACTTTTTTTTTTACATTTACAAAACTACTTGAAGTTAACATATCTCTTATCTGGTAAAACCAAATAAGAATATTTATTATTTAAGATGTTTATTTGATAAATAAATGTTCATTTGTGTTATAATGTAATATAGTTTCTACTAATAGCACTCATTTCTTGTTTTTGTAAATAAAACATGACCTTTGTTGAACGTTATTAAAAATATATACAAAGAAAAGAATTGTTATTTAGTTTTTCAGTACAATTTCAGTTGATTAAAATTGACTATGGCTATCTAATATATACGTGTATAGTCATCTGTGAAACGATTCACCCTCGATCTCTTCTTATCTTACATTTTTTTAATTATCTAAACAGAAGTTTCCTTATCTTAATGAAAAATTGAAAATGCGAAATGATATTCTGTAGTGTACACCTTTTATCCCTTTCAATCACGTGGCGCAATAAGACACAGTTTTAAATCTAATTGGGTTCCTGATGGCAACAACCTTTTTGAAATAACCATAGCACTTGAACGATCATGCTTCTGGAATATAATATTTCTAAATTCATTCATTTCATTGATAGCATGGCAAATCACATTTACATGAATGTAAAGTAAATATGTAGTATTGTACTCAAACGAAACACTTTCTTAATTTCAAAGATGACACTGGATATCTGGTTATTTGCATTTAACGTTTGGTTTCTCATATTATGTAAATATTTGGTAGCGTTTTGAGAAAAATATCTATAATTAGAATACTTATCAACAATGAATTTAAATCATAACGTCAAGTAATAACACATAGTATCTATATATTTTTTATTTATGTTGCACAATATAGAAATACATGATATACCTTTTTAACAAAATGATGTTCATCAGTTAATCAGTTAATCAATCAAATCAAATTGATGAACACATTCAGTTTAAATTGTTATAACATTCACAAAATATGCTGCTATGTTGCATCCATTAATTACGACTCAATATCCACGTCCTATGCGTTCCACACTTTACAGCTGTTAAAATACATATGCCTTGTTCCTAGATTTGGCCATGTTTACATGTAGTGATTTTATGTAGTGGCATCATAATGAGGAGAGCCTACTTTGATGTTTATTGCATTATTCCTGGCAAAATAAAAATTGATATTGCAATGAAGTTATTTACACTAAACGAGACAACGGTTTTCACTGTGTATCAATCACTTTCGACAACGCATAACACATACTGGTTCTCAGTAACTGCACAGTATCATTGACACATTAACATACAACCAGATGTCAGACTGACATGCAATAAGCATGGTGCCAGACGTTGAATGTTCATTACTTTAGTCTGGTTACTTCATTCAAGCGGAAAACTACTTTTAAAATAAATTCATGTCAGGTAATTTCCGAAACAGTGGGCGCCTGACTATCTGTAAATGCCTACAGTAAATTGTAAATTACTTTAAGAACGTTTCACATTATACAGAGTAAAGTCGTAAAGAAAAAAAGTGCCAATTGACATATCTTAAATGATTCAGAAATGTTTTGCTCTATTCATTGCTGTTAAAGAGAGAGGCTTCCCTGAAATCGAACTCACTTTCATCTATCTTGTGATGTGTATAAGGCCAAAACTATATGCATTACGTTTATTGGAGTAAAGGTTTATAGTACACTGACAGAAAGCACTTACATGTAGCGCTCCGTCTTTTACACCTTCTGAACAGTAATTTTACATGCTGTATGATGTAACAAGTCTACCCAAATATGCAGTAAATTCAGTCTTTGTCATGTTTTAATTACACCTGCTCTTATTGAAGGGTAGGGTAATATTTAAGGCCCCTGATCAACTTTGTGTATGTCTTCATGACGTACTGGTGACCTTTTATAGTAATAATAGTTTATATTGATCTCTATTTAACGATGGGATGTCTAAAATCTTTCAGTCATTCACACATGGCAAATTTCCTGTTTTCATATGGAATATGGTATTGCATGAGTAACTTGCTAGTAGGTGTAAGATGAAAATGTATAATAGTTATTTCGAAAGAAAATGAATGTTCAAAGGAATAGTTTCGGTTTCTTGGAATTGAATGCCATTTCCCCAGTGTTACACAGTACGAGCATGTTGGTTTTAATATGTTAATATTTGTGCACACATGGAGTTTTCTTTAATCTTGGCTTTGATGTTTTGCCAACGTCATTACATTTTGAATAATTGTAAACACTGATACATTGTAGTTACGTTTCAGGTTTCTAGTTGTCTCTTCAACGAGTCACTATCGCTCTTATTATTCGTTCGCGGATTTCTCAAGCATATCATTCACAATCCACAAACGTAAAAAGGTACATGAAATTTTTGAGACTAATGGAAAATTTATCGAGCATCAGCCAATTAAAAAAGAGCTTTTAATGTGTTGTATTTCACGTCTCAACATCAATAATATTAATCACTGATATCTTTTGAAGTGAAATTGTTGATTCAAAAAGCATGGATGAAATAAATGAATCCGAATGTGTATTCTAAGATCGTTTATATTCCATAAGATCTGACAGTTTGACTCAGAGCCACCTGCTGATAAAACTAAAGCATCTTAGATACAACATCAATGTCCATACTCCTTATGACATAGCATGGAACTTAATAATAAAATATTATGTGATTTTCGTGAAATAACGAGTGAGCATTTAGATTCATTGTGCTTTATGTCAAAGCCTTTTACGATCATTTGGTGTCCGATTCATTACAGAAGTCTTATTTTATGTCATGTATGACACATACTTATTAGAATATATCAAATGGACATTATTGTGGTGTTCTAAGGTGTGATCGACAAAAGTGGCATATTGTTATTACAAACATTGCAGAAACTGATGCTATATACCATCACCATGAGACTTTGTGATTTACTTTACGTTTTGATCCCCTACTTGTAGAATGTAATGTAAAGGCAAGTTGACTTCCTGTAGTATTGTAAAGACTCTTTTAGCATAAAACATGATTTATGAAGCTAACAAAAACTCCTTAACATCAAACTTCCCGTCTTTCATTATTTCGTCAATGAATTCACAGAGAGATCACAGTGTTGTACGTTCCTTTGAAGTCAGGTTTTAGTCATATTTTACTTTACAGAGATACTACATACAGTTGATTCATAAATGCCTAGGGGCCAAAACTAAACTCATAACTATACATTTTGCATGAGTTTTCTGCGCAGACCTAAAAACTTTGTATTTCACTAATAAGATACAGACATTGCTTTCTCAGTAAAAGTAAGCATCTTTTCCACTTTCAATTAGATTAAAATGAGCAAATTTTTTCACTGTTTGTTCCTCTCATTATGTTAGCGAGAATGTTTGAGAGCATTTATTTATGCTTCTCTCTTGAGAATTATTCTTCAGCTTCAATTCCAGCAATGAACGATCGTTGGAGAAGATCGTCAATATTTTTTAAGGCCAGGTATCATATGATATGAACTTTTCAATATGGATTGTATTGTTATATTTTGTAAAGGATAAACTATGTTGTAGCCAAGTGACATTTCAACTAAGTGATATTTGTGCATTTAATAATTATTTAAAGGGCGTTCTTGTCTCATAGAATGTTTATCAGATTAACCAATAATTCAGGTTAAATTGATTGAGTTTGTTGTTATAGTGCATCTAATACATACGACTAATTTCCCATGTCCTATTCTTTGCACACATTACAGCTGCTTACAAAAATATGGCCTTCCTTTCTTTAGACAAGAGACAGGATTACAGATAGTTGTATGAATCTGCAGAATGAATTATTTGTTTTTTTTCCCCGCAACTATGACACGGTTTGCTGAGCAGGAAAACTACTTTCATGTATAATGAAATTTCTGGCAATAACAACCATAAAATAATTTTTACGCTACATTTTCAGCTTTTTAAGCAATAATAGAAACCTTGACACAATAAACATCCGACTTGGCCCCAGGCTGTTATGTTCATTTTTTTGTGTGTAAAAAGTAAACTAATGTTTTATCAAAAAAGAACTTTTCTGAACTTTTAAAACAATGTAATTTACAGATTCACGGTATGATACATGTATATGTATTGTGAAATTGACGTGGGGAATATATATTGTAAAAGGTTCCGTAATGATACTTTAACAAGGTGCAAGTCAGTGTTAAAAGTTCATTTTCTTGTTCTGTGCCTCTGTGTTACGACCTTGAATTATTTGTAAAATAGAAGTTCACAACTTGTAATATCCGAAAGTGTTATGAGTTTAATCTTCATAGATAATAACGTTCGTTATTGACGATTTCTTATGCAATGCAAAGCCATGGACGTTACTACTTGACATATTTTATATGGTCCAAATGTTCTGCTCTATTTATTTTTGTCAACTATTTAATTGATTACCATATATTTACAAGGTATTTCTGTGTATGTACACACATTCTGCAACAACATTAACATTAACGCCTGGTAAATATAATACTACACTTTTGATCTTTCTGAGAGTTAAATCTATGAATAGCAGGTAATTTCCAAAAGTATTCCACCAGAAAGGTTGTTCACAAATCTTAAACAATTGACATACGAGAAATAATATTCTCTCTTGCAACGTTGCAAAGGTGGCATATACATGAAGCGTATTCAATTGATTGCAATCTTCCTTTATTGTAATTTAACAGCAGGACATTGCATCTACAATTTAAACAATTCTTTTCAATAATGGACAGGTGTTAGTTGCTCACTTACATTTGTTTATCACAAATCAGTTCTTTCATTTATTCATATAGTTACTTACACTGTTAGATTAATTGATTTACCTCACGTATTCTTAAAAGTTTACTGATACCTTCTCATTATGTGTGATAGATTCAAGTTTACATTCATGGTTTTCCTAAGCGTATCACTTACTGTTTTATCTTCAGAATAACGACAGTTTGTATTTTCAATTCCTTTGATGAAAGAAAGAAAAAGAAAGGAAGACGAACGACGAGTGTAAAAATAAACAAAGAATATCAAGTGAATGCAGATCATTGCTCCCTCCATGTGTTTAGAGGTCGTAACACATTCGATACAAATTGCTTTTAGTGTGTTTGATGTGTCTACTGTCATTATAGCTGCTGATAAATGTATTGCTAACTTTTGCTTTTACTGTCGCCATAATGTCGTGTTGACTGCTATAAAGCTGGGATCAGATGACATATTCTCCAGGTTTCTCATGAACACTTGGGTTGTTTCCTTTGAAGTTTACTTTTTTTTAAATATCTTATTCACTTCATGAAGTATCTCAGGGCAGTGTAACATTGTGCAATATATCAGTGCTTCTTTACATAAGCAGCGATTTAATATAGTCTGTTTACATCCCAACTGATAAAATTCTAATGAGGATTGCATTAAATAGAGTTCTATCTGAATAACTAACTCTGCTGGTATAACGAGAGTTGAGAGGATATACTGTTTCAGAACGTGTCACAGTAACCTTATTTATACTCTTCAAGTAGATTCTCAAGAACACAAGTAGGATTTTTTAAAAGCTTGCACTGGCATTGATTTGATATGTTATGGTTTAGTTTCATACACTCTAGAATAAACACGGTTTGAAGTGATAATGTTGATAATAAACTGCCAGATAACTCTTTAAAATAGCTATAAAAATACTTTCGTCTAATTTCTAATAATTTCCCAGTTTATTTTATATGGCAATACTTGTTTTTAAATTAATAATATGTGACCTGTAAATCAAGCATATTTCTTAAAATAGTGCCTCGTTCAACATACACTGTCGGTCAAAATAATGTGTATGTGTAACGTTCTATCTCAGAAATAAGTTTTGAATAAATAATTGACTACGAGAGTGTATATATAGTCTTACAAGTATGTACAATGCATTTGCAATTCAATACGAACCATCACCTTCAGAGACAGGCCCAATCGTCAGGATTCTCGATGGTTGAGCAGATAAGCTGGTGGTCGATGCCTGATTCTCATTCTGGAATCATACTATGCTGATACTCATCCAGCGAGCTTCAGGTGCCGAGTTCGAGTCCACCTTTGACCGGATGTAACTTTGTGCACAGACTCTTTCAGTCACCAGCTATGAATGAGTACCTCGAAAGAATGAGCATGGAAAAATAGTGTCATTATGAGTGACATCAAAATTGAGCCAATGATCGAAGGAAATCAGGCGCTATACAATTGTTTTCATGTGTCCCGAGATCTCGAAAAATAAGAATATTCAACATTTAGATTAGCGTACAGGTGCTGTTGAATATCTTTTTAATTTCCCCTTCAAATTCCTGTTATTTGCTCTAAATAGAAACGTTGAAATAACCTTGACGTTGAAGTTTACTTATTGATCACTGTAAGTCTAATCTTTCAAACTGTAATTGAGAGGCTTTCAGTAATTCATCCTCACTAACCGAGGGTTCCGATACTCTCCACTATATCAGAACATATATAATACCCTGGGTATCTGAGGATGTCAGTAAAGATATGGTATCGTTGCTATGATTATCTAGGTAAGATAGGTAGGATACATAATTGTCGTTTCTGACATTGTACAATTTGGGATCATAATAATGATAAGCACAATGTTCAAAAAGACTCAATGCAAGAGAACCACATTCCTGAATAGTGAAATATCGCATGGAACTTGTAACTATGTTGAAATAACTTTTATCCTCGTTATGAAGGGAGACTTTTGCTGATAAAAGCAGGACCTAAAAGAGCTCTTGACTTTCATACTAGAAGTAGACAGATAAAATGCATTCAACACCCTTTCCAGACAGACCCCATATGTGACAAGTGTCAATTGACAGATGATGCTCTTGGAGTGGTACTTTATGATCAAAAGAGAAAACTTTGACATTTTCAGAAATTGTTATGGCGCCAGTGTCGGCACGATCACTATCATTTGTCCTTAAAAATGATCTGAAATAAAAGTAAAGGATCTACTTTGAGAAATTCAATCTATAGTTGAGGCTATACCAGTTACACATAATTTAAGAAATGGTGTAGCTTTTATTTGAATCCGTTCAACAGCAGATATTGCGAGATATTTATACACTGGTCCCTCGCTATGCCAACGTTCAATATACAGTGGTGTCTATTATAAGACTCCGTAAACCATGCCATAATTTGAATACAATTATTCTTAAGCTCTGTATTCTTCAGATAAGTGGGTATTTAGATGACAGTATGTTTCCCACGTCACATGGTCGTGTTAATGGTCGAACAAGTCATTAACTGAAATGAATTATAAGAATAGGGTTTTAATTATGTTTTTAAAGAATTTATTTTGTAATTACCATTCACGTTTGCCGGATTTTTCAATAGCGAAACAGGTGAGATAAATGTGATCAGGCATCAAGATTTTTTTTTTATGAGAAATGCGCAGTCAGTGTTCAAATCATAAGAGACGAAATAAAGTTTAATCACGAATTGAATTACTATGATGTTGAATTTAGTTGCGTGTTTATGCATGTTATTACAGGAACTATATAATTAATGTAATACTATTTCACATTCTTGTATGGTGAAGCTGATTAATAATGATAAGTGATTTTCACATCTGGCAACGGGGAGCTTTACCATTATCAACCCAAAGCTACGAGGAACTTAACTGTCACAATCCTTACTGACTCAACTTTTGGCAAAGTGTGAGACAGTACAAATTAATTACTTCTTTATTCTTTTCAGTTTCAGACAGATTCCTATAGAGCATGGTGACAGTGGCTTATCTATTTCTAGCCTCAGGTCCTGCATTCTCACTGATACTGTTGTGATTTGTCTCGCCCAAGGTTTCACCAAGAACTTTCTAGACATGTTTGTGAAGGTTGATCATCATTCAACAAGATCATTTCACCTTTGTAGTGCGAAGAATAACACTCAATGATCAGACATAGGGTCCTTCCACCTAACGGTAGTGATACAGTGCATTGTTTATCAATTATGTTGGACATGTAAAACCTAAACTTCATCATGTAATTTCAGTAAAGGATTTTGTTTGTTAAATAAAAAATCTTCTACTAGATATTTAACCTCGAGTGATTGGTTTTCGGACGCTTAAGACACAAATTAATGTTGAACATAAAAATGTTTGAAAATTAATAAATATGTATCATCTATTTTTCCATATGAGCTTTATCTAAAATAAATTGGAGACAATTCGTCGGGGAAAATGTTTTGTAGACTATCTTGTCTCTTTTAGTGAGTACATCCGGAATTTTGACAGTCAGCGAGTGTATGCCGTTTTCGGACATCTGATTGGTCGATACCAAAAAGGGATATCCCAAGCTATTTATGTAACTTCCGTTGACCCAGAATATTACAAAAACGCAAGGACAACGTATAATTTTTGTTGGTAGCCAGTATGACTTGTTCAAATTGTCGACTTTTTCATAACATGCAAAAAGTAGTTCAGGATAGAGATAGATTTTAAGCTTAAGAGTGAAGTTTGTATGATATTACACATCTTAGGAAGTCTGACCGCTAGCGGGGACCTCTCCTTTGTACTGATGATGTCTACAAATATCATGATAAACTACCTGAATGTGAGCCGTCCGAAAACCATGTGCGTCCGAAAATCAAGTACTCGACGATAAAATACAGTGATCATTTTCATTTTAAAATAGCTTGTCAATGTTTAATCTTGACACACAGTTCAGGTTTTGGGATAAAAGAACTATAAATAAACACTCATTAGGAATATCGGGATTATTTCGAGACAAGAAATAACACATCAAACACTTTTCATTGTAATAACAAGAATAGTTTTTCACCTCTTTAGATAATTCATAGCATTTAAAGAGATGGACGTGATAGTTAACAGTTCTTTGCTAGTTGACCGTGTGTGTAGAGTTTCGTGCATGTCATATAATCAGGTCCCTCAGCTACCACACAGAAGCATTTCCTGTTTTGTTATATCTCCATTAACAAAGAAAGTAAGCATCTTCTGTTTATACACACATTGTGAAGAGCAGATTCAAAGTCTATTTTCAATACACATTTTTTTGGTCTTAGTTAAAAGATACAATTTTCGTCTTCTGAATGACGAATTTGTGAAAGGTAATCGTGATCTCTTTAAACATTTGCCATGGCTCACATGGCGCAGTTTCTATACTACCCTAATTATGATGTAGGAGGTATTTCTACAGTTTTTTGTGACTATTGAATCCAATCTGAGAGCATTAACGTCATGGGTAAAGTAATGGGTACACTCACAGGCACCAATGGTGCATGCACCTAGCTACAACACCTTAACACGTAGGATTGACAATACAACTTTTCTCATGCTACAGAAGAATATAAATCGTCAAACGAAGGACTATATGATTTTATTTAGTGCCTATCACAGTTTCTTATGTTACTTTAGATGAACATGAGCCTTTTGTTTTCCTGGATATTTTCGAAAATGGCTGCAGAGATTGAACTAAGAAGGAATGTACATTAACAATGTAATTTCATGAACTCTAATTATTCAAATAAAGCTAACTGGCTTGAAGTGAGATCCACGTGTTCAATGAGATGCATTTCTTCTATCTCATCTGTATGTAGAAATTGTAAGGAGTTGTTTGTAATGAAATTGTTGTGAGCTAACAGATAGTAATGCAGATAGAGAAAGCACGCAACAAATGGTGTCAGTTCTATCAGAGTGAGACGGTTGTCTTGGGACACCCCGTTTTACATCGGCTCCTTCAAAACTGACAAAAGACGTGTTTTAAACAGTGTATTAATCGACCTCAATTGAATTTTCAACGTGTAGAAGTCAACAAGTATTTGGTAATCATCAAAGCATGACACTATCTGAACACACCTTCACAGCTCCTCTGGAAAAGTAAGATTAACCATGGGTATGTTGTTCCTAAACACTACAGATGTACATCACCATATATTATTATCAAAATACGTTTTATTTGATTGTATTCATTTATTAAGTCAATGGGCATTTCAAACACATGGTTGTAAGTCTAATTGCACATCTGGATTATGAGCATTTCACGTTTAAAAGCATTTGACATCAATTAACACATTAATGCCTGGTTATCTTGCATGAGGAAAATATCTTTATCTTAGTTTATCGTTCGTATACATGTAGAGCCAACACGGTATTCCTGATCATATAAAGATATATCTTTAAAGTCATTGCAAAGTGCTGCCGTGCACAACCACGAGAGAAATAATTCAACAACATGCATCGATGGTCAATTCACATGTTTCATTCGTGTGCATTTTGTGCAGTTTCGGTCGCTGTGGCGTTTTGTTTTGGCTATAACTTTTTCCAACAAGGTTTTAAGAACTCACATACATACTTCCCACTTATACCCCTGCGGAATTGTTTTTGACATGTTCACATTCATATATACGTATATACCAACTGTGGAGAATTTGTCTTATGTTAACTTTTAACATTTTGAATCATTACATAATTGTTATACACAATGAAGAGTGATCATTGATTGTGTGACCTTGAAACTCAATGTCAAGGTCATAAGATATGGGTTAAGGCCATGTGACAACAATTTAAATCAGAAATAGGTTTTAAGAGCTCATATTGATAATCTGTTAAGTATACATCCTGGGAATTCTTTTTACATATTCACAATACAAAATCAAACGTGTGGTGACCAATTCATTAACAAACCGGTATAGTGAGGGGATGATCGATTTATATTTATGAGTAGTGACTTCAGTGATGTTGAAACTTGTGTGAAGTCACCTCAGTGATCATTCAATTCCTAAGTAATGACTCCAATGATCAAGAATTGTTTTTAAAGTGCCCAAAGTGATAAAGAAACTTATTCATACTGACTCCACTGACAATCATAATTGTGTGAAGCCACCCAAGTGATAGTCATGAGACCTGAATGGTACTAGCTGTAAATGCAATTTCTTGAATTTAATGTTCAATTGTCTTTTATATATAAACATTTGAGCATATTAATTTTGCTGTTGAGAAGGCGAAACAGGGGAGCCGATCCCTTCTGTTTCGGGACTGCTCTGCTTTTGCTGTGATGTCATATCATTCCCGACGTTATCATGTACATATTATGACAATTTGGAGACTTGGATAACATAATGATTTAACTCATGATAGTTGGTTTGTTTTATAGGAAAACAGTATCTTATGTCTAGAACCGATACTAACAGACTGGCAGATCCAGAGATCGCCCACGTGTAGAATTTTAAGCCTATTGTTATTCTTCGTTGACAAAATAGCCCTCTCATCGTATCATGGCATCCTTAAGATGCTGTGAAATAAATAAATAAACCTATAACAAATAATTCCAACCAGAACCTAAATGAGAATGGATGCTATTTTATATCAGCATTTGGGTTTATTGAATATTTAGTTTAAAAAAATATATATATATTGGATATCATCAGAGACCACACATTAGAGTGACTATTGTTACAATAAACTAATATTTAGAACATACACAGGTATATAAGTATCACATATGAATGAATATAACAATGAAATAGAATGTATAAAAAAGGCGCCAATGTGGGTCATGTCAGGCATTTCGATGTATGCATCATTCACAGAATGTTAGTTAATATGTCAAAGCATACATAATTTAAATCAAGGAGGAGGGTATCAAAGTGGATAATTTCTCTTGGGGTAATTTCATATTTAAACAGAAATAATAAAAAAAAGTTACTTTTGTGTTCATATTCCACCTTCTTGATACGTGTCCGATCCAAGTTCCCTATTACTTAGTTTCTTAACCTGTCAGTGGAGATTGCTGGTGAGTTTGGTCCCCCTATACTACGAATGTAGGTAAAAACAAAATACGTGTTTAAAACAGTTTATTACTCGACCTCAATTGAATTTTTAACGTTAAGAAGTCAACAAGTATTTGGTAATTGTAAAAGCAAGACACTATCTGAACACACCTTCACCACTCCTCTTGAAAAGTAACAGTAACCATGGGTATGTTGTTTCTCAACACTACAGATGTACATCACCATATATTATTATCAACATTTTGTTTGATTATATTCATTTATTAAGTCAATGGGCATTTGAAACACATGGCGGTATGTCTTATTGAAGATCTAGATTATGAGCATTTCACGTTTCAAAGCATTTGATATCAATTATCACATTAATGTCTGGTTATCGTGCATGAGGAAAATGGTGAACGTCAAATATATTTATCTTAGTTTATCGTTTGTGTACATGTACAGACCCAACACGGTGTCTTCTGTCCAGAACCGACTCAAACAAACTGACAGATCCAGATATCGCCCATGTGTAGAATTTTAAGCCACATGTTATACTTTGTTGACAGGATAGCCCTCTCATCGTATCATGGCATCCTTAAGATGCTGTGAAATAAATACATAAACGTATGAAAAATACTTCCAACCAAAACCTAAATGAGAATGAATGCTACTTTATATCAGCATTTGGGTTTATTGAATAATTAATTTAAAAAAATATATAAATTGGATATCATCAGAGACCACATTAGAGTGACTATTGTTACAAAATAAACTAATATTTAGAACATACACAGGGAAACAATTATCACATATATCAATGCATATAAAAATGAAATAGAATGTATAAAAAAAGGCGCCAATGTGGGTCATGTAAGGCATTTCAATATATGCATCATTCGCAGAATTTTAGTTTAATATGTCAATTTAAATCAAGAAGGAAGGGATCAAAGTGGATAATTTCTCTTGGGGTAAATTCATGTTTAAACAGAAATGATAAACAGTCTGATTAAAATCGACCTTGTTCGGAGGAATAAAATTTGCAAAATAATATATCTACCAGGATAAGGACAGGTTCTGTAGATTCCTCGCGACAAGGTCTCAGAACATCCCGTATAGGCGTGTGTTCCGATCCAGTTTAGCGCAGCCACAGCCCAGTCAAATAGCTGACCAATCACATCATAGTATCTAAACGGTCGCTGTTTTGAAAGCATTCGGAACAGACAAAAGGATAGCTCTTTGGAGTTATCTGCCCTTAGCTTCTCGCACCGAAAGCATTTGTTGGGCATCTTTGGATTGGCTACCTGAATTGCGCTTGAACACCCGAGTCTACGGGCTGTAATCAGACGGTTTGCCGTGGAACCTACGACTAATATGAGTTCGTATCCCGGTAGATGCACTATTTTGCAATTTTTATTCCACGGAAAACCGTCGATTTTAATCAGACTGAAATGATAATAAAGTTACTTTTGTGTTCATATTTAACCTTCTTGATACCTGTCCAATTTACCTATTACCTAGTTTCTTAACCTGTCAGTGGAGATTGTCGGTGAGTTTGATGACAGTACAACCGTTCATGTGAATCGTAATGATATTTCACTTAATGTTCTCTGACGCTCGTCTTATTAACAGGAATCACTTTTAGATGAACATGATTTATGATGTATTGAAATTGATAGAGTCAAAGAGTGACAGGTGTTGAGTGCTAGACTGTTCTGATGATGACGTTGATGATTAGGGTGTAAGGAGAACGTTTTTACACTTCAGGGGATTGTTATGGCGCCAGAAGTATTTTGTTGACTGTCTCTTTAACAATATCAGGAAACATACTATTATGCAAAGCCTTCCTTTTTATGACATTGTGTAGCAGTATCCACCAGTTAATAATACACCGAAACACAATACCATGCATTTAAAGGCAAATGCATTTTGTGGAGTTGACTGTGGGAACGATAATGAAACGTTCAGACTTTTGCACATTTATGTATAATCCTGTACTAAGTACAACTTGTTTTCATTGAAACAGATAAAGTTTATCAATTTGACAAAAGGGTAAACAAGTACTACTTTTGTACAATGCACAAAAACTTAAAATATATTCAATGAATAGATTTTTATTCCAAAAATGAATTATATTTGTGTATGCAAAGGCACCAATAATATTTTGTTTCAGAAATCAAACGTTCGTACCTAAGCAAAGGACGTTCAAACTTTCAAAATAGTTAGTATAAATTACCTCTTTAGCTATCTGAAATTGAATCCTTTCCTGTAATGAGACCACACGAAACGCAATGAATGAGCAAACAGTGGACAGATTACTATATCCCAGAACATATGTCAGGAGAATAAACACCTGAAAACCACGGCACTAAACAGACAGACAGGAACTCGTGTTTGTATTTCGACAACGTCTTCAGTTGCTTGAAGACTGCTAGTAAAAGCTCTTAACTTGTCAATGGAGATTACTCGTGAGTCTGATGATGACAGAACAGCGCTTCTGTTGATGCTAGTTGAAACAATCATTTCACACATCACTTACATTTATTGCTTCCTTTGAAACTGGAATGTATGTAACGAGTTGGTAGACATGTAAAATGTACATTTCAATATCACTGTTTCACAGAGTTCCATTTCAGTTGACATATGTTTCTTGTGCATTTCTGAGATCTGAATCGTTGATACTACATTCCATCAAATCATCAGCGTTGCTTTAAAAATATTTGAAATTAATCTCTAAAAATACATAAATGGCCCTTTACTTTGTACTCATCTTAGAATTTTTGAATAAATCTAACCATATACAATCAAAATAAAGAAAATCATAAAACGAAACGAAAAGCTGTTTGAACTGTATGTGTGGTATGGTTAGTACACTCACCACACAAGTTTTCAGAATAAATACAACGTTACAATAGATAGCCAAATTTAAAACTGTGTTTCAATAAGCTTTAATTGCAAATCAATTTTGCATCATCAGCGTCACATTGGGAAAACCGTTACGATTCATGTGTCTTTACTTCTCCATCTTAATCTAAAATCAATAACACTTACTGTAAAAAAACACAGAACAAACAGGTAATGGTATCTCATTTCCAAGTTTATGACCGAGGCTCCCAGCTGTGCCTCGTATGAAGATACATGGATCATAGCAGAAATGAGAAATAGGTTGAGCTGCTCTAAATACACACTATGTGAACAGAATCACGAAAAGAAAGCATCAATCGAGTCAATTACAAAGTGATTTACCCTAAAGTTAGTAATTTAGTAAACAAGATGAACTAACATATTTTTTAAAACAAAAACTCAAAATATGCTTTAATGACATTAATCGAAACATATATATCATGTAGATAAAACAAAAGTCATTGTTCTCACACATTTCAGTTTTGATTGCAAGATACTACTAAACTCATTTCAAAGTTTTATAATTTAAAATTGATGTTTTCTTATTTCAAAGGAAATATGAAAAAGCATTGGAGTATAAAATGTGAAAGTTTGTTTATTCAAAATAATTAATAACTGCTCACAAACCAGTCGTTAGCGTTAACATATGAGTGGCAAGAATGGAAGTTTAAACTATTCTTAAAGTACACATACACTCCCTAAGTTTGTTCGCGTGTCTGAAGTTGTCCATTAAGTCATTACTGACTCAAGGTATTTACTGTGATTAAGAGTCACCCATACTGTTCCAACAGTGTTATCTCGTCTTGTCTGATCCTTGATCTATATATGATACTATTTCCGGAGGGTTTAAACTGAGAAGGAATAGCTTTGATCATAACACAACAATATCATACCATACCCCCTTCCACAAATCCCCTTTAGATTAAGGTTATCTTGACTCAATGATATCACTATCACCATAAGCTTTTCTGAGTGGGAGAAGTATCTTAATACAATTTGTGCCGAACCTTTATCTTGGCTGAAGTCTCTAATCACATACCGTGTTTGGTATCTGAAACTGTAAAGTTGTTGTGTAGATATGATCAAACAATGGTTCAAATGGAATTTTTCGGAGTGTTTATAGCAAGTACTGATTTTGTTAGTTATCAGAATCAGATTCCATTGAACTTTAATACAATAATCAGAGGAACATTACTTTTAAAATAAAATAAAAATCTAACAATCAGCATTTCAAAAGAAAACAATCACCGCCAGTTCATTAGTATATTTCAGATTTCATACTAAAGAATGCAAAACCTGTGAATTGTTCACAGTTCTGAGTGAACACAAATCAAATTGTCCAGTTCCATGCTAAATTATGGAAAGCCTTTGAATTGTTCACACTTTTCACGAAACCTTTCCAGACAATTAATTGAATGAGTCTGGCAAGAGGAACACACCAATATGTTATCTGTAGCTGATGCTGACATGCACTCCACAACAAATTCAACACCCTGCGATAGAGTCTAGTCTTAGAGTTATGGTGCTACACATTGCCACCCAGGAGATAGAACTCACACATTGTCTTAACTTGTAAATAGAAATGAAATGATACAATGTCTTGATGCTAGCAGCAACTTGTGTTTCTCATCTCCAATATAGTCTTAAAGTCATGCATACGGAAATCATGTGCTTTGATAATGACCAGGGAATCACGGAATGGTCACTAGTTGAAGTGACGTAGTTCGAAAAAAAAAACAACTACGATTTGATTTGTAAGAAATTTATCAGGAATAACATTTAATACATAATGTAGTTCAGCATAAAAATCACATTTACAAGGAATATATTAATAAATACAATCGTCACACATTGTCCATACACTGAACGCACATTGTTTGGGAAGTGTGTTCCGTTATAACCAGAAAGATGTTCTCGACTTCATTGAAAAGCTGGATTTGCCTCTATCATTCACTGTTGGCAACATTCCAAAATAACAGCATCTTTTTATCACGACACCACATGAGTAACAAGCTCTAGTTAACATTGTTCAACTCAGCTGCAACGAGAAAACACCTGCGTTGTTGCAATAAGGGATCCTTATTAGTTTACGTACTCCAAGTTGAACAAACACCCAACGTCTCATAGCTATAGTATACCGTTATATTTAAAATAACGATCATGTATTACTTTTAAATCATATTTACCTCTATCTAAATTTGATATATAAATACGAACTTAGTTGTATACCTTGATGGAACATAATCAATTGTAGATTGTTGTTTTAAACTTGAAAATGCAACATCCAGATATTGCGGAATTAGCTATATGCATACGGGACATAAGTAAGTACATTTGACAAGTATTTGATTTTTATGATCAGTGATAATTCCATTCAATGTGTGTGGACATCAGATGCTCTAAACTGGAATATTTTAGATAATTGCATTTTATACATATAGGAAGGATGTGTATACGTGTGTATAAATGCTAACTTAGTTGTATACTTAGATAGAACATAATTAATTGTAGATTGTTGTTTAACTTGACAAAGTGGAGCAATTAGCTAAATCATTAACGAAAAGCAGGACATAAACAAGAACATTTAAGTATTTAATAGCTTAAGTTCACTGATAATTCCATTCACTGTGTATTGACATCAGGCTCTCTATACTGGAAGTTGTAACATAATTGGAATTGGCGTATATGAATGATGTTCTCTTTCAACATAGTATGTGTATAAGTGTATTGTCTCGACAACTATCAGATAATGTGAAATATTGTTTATATCTAAAAAGATGTACGTTCAGACATATTTTCTTTGAAGAATGAAAACAATTTTACTACAAGATTTCGTTATTTCTGATAACACATTCCCAACAAATGTGAGTTTCAGATAAATAACCCAGAAGATTGAACATCTTAAACATTCTTCAGACGCCCCTCATAAAATATAGCAGATTGTCCATCTCACTCCGAAATGTGTACCACATGTCTTCAGATAGTCACTTGCTTGAATAATTTATACACTCGTCTTCACTATCCTTAACCTTTTATAAGAGACCTGAACGCTAATGCGGTGTAGGGGTGAAAGGGTTAAGCTAATAGTTTATGTTCAGTTTGTGTGAAAAGTGGATATGAGCTGTTACAGAGCAAGTGGATCTTATTTTAACACTTGAAAGACATCTCAGCTGAAACGTAAAAACATGTTGTTAGAGAGAGGTATGAGTATTTCTTTGTTCTTTGTAACGCGCAAGCATTATTGCAGAGTGAATTTGTTATAATACTAATAGAATATTTGTGAAAAAGTGAATAATGTAAACAATTCGAGGGAGAAGGTGCATTGAAAGTAAATGATAAAATTAAGATTTTACTTTTAAAACTTTAACTCTATAATCTCTAAACATGTCAATATAAAAAACAACCCAGCATTTGGGAATAACATTGATTAAGGATTGAATGATTAATGACCGTTGATACTTAAAGTTGTTAAAACGATCAAGAAATGCATTGTTTTCAGTGCTGTTATTTAAATTTAAACGAGGACAGCCTCAGGTATCAGAACGATCAACACCACAGCAGGAACCGATTACAAGACCAACAGGAAACTCTACACAATGTCAGCAGGCATGTGGGTATCAGGAACTGTAAGCTATCATCACCACCAGTGACGAATTAACTCCTGATTTATCTGAGAAGGAATACATCATTTCAAACACAACAGCCACTAAAACATTGCTTGCACTATTTCCTTAAACTGTAACTTTTCTGAATCCTTCAGCTGTAAGAACTGATAAGAAGACTTACAGAAAACTCTACACTCAAATAAAGCAGACAGAGATTTGTATCAGGAACTGTATACCACCTCTGTTTGTTATCTGAAATGGCAAATAATCAGTATGGATATCATAACAAAAGTGCATAAACAACTTGCATTACGTTTTATGGAATCATTTCCAAGATGATTATCTACGTTTCCTAATGGATATTTACTGCATATTATAATGAGTTTATTTAAAACATATGTGTGGTTGGCAGAGTTATCACAAAAAGGTTTCACTCTAGGTTTTCATAGAAATGAACCTCTATTTTAGACTTTGTGCAGTGTGCTGGGCCTAATACAAAACTTGCAGAGAAATGGACAATACTAATAACACTGTTTCTTTTTAAAGTAGTTGCGTCAGTCGAAATTAATTACTCATGGCATGTCAAGATAGCACATCAATACATTCTACAATGAATTTAATCTTGTGTTTAAGATGCATCAATAATAATCCTCGATTTTAAATTATGATAGAATATGATAATACAATTAAATTCTCCCAGAGAACAATTTATGTTTCCATTCCTTAAAACGAAACAAAATAAAAACATGAAAGACACTTATTAAAAAACCTATTAGTGAATTGCAGTGAAATGTCTATCAGAAGATAAGTGCAGACCTAATTATCTTCTTTTCTCAATATCATTGATATATAATTGTTTTAAATTGTAAGTAACATCGAGATTAAACACGTAGTGTCGTATCATCAGTAGACATCAGACTCAGACATCTTTCACTACAGATAATTGTATCAGCAGACACTCGCTACTAAGCATTAACTATAACAATACTTCTAATGAGAGACAAGAGCGGATTACCTTACAGAAGTAGAGTACCACAAGTGCCAAAAAAAAATCATCTTTGAGAATAATACAATAAAAATAGTTTGTTTGATCCTCTGCTCATTTATTTCACAAGTTGTGTATTTATTACTTTTGGTACCTTCCTTGTATAGCAATACTAGTCTTTTTGTATCATTTCAAATGGAGAAATAACTGACTGTCTAATATGTAACGCGGAGAAATAATAGACTTATAGTATCTTCTGAGATAACGCTTGTTTATAACAGACGCTGCTTTAAATAGATGTGAATGGTTAACAAAGCCCTTAAAAACAATCACTTATTTGGCATTTGCAATATTGATAATTTAATGTCAATAATCTCTGAAACATTTTAAAATGTCATTCCAAATATCACATTTTGACAATGACAACATCCCCCACAATTATTATTTGCATTTCTCATCCAAATATCAATCGGAATAAAATTCTCAGTTGTTTGAAACTGTTTTTACATTGACATTTTAAGTAAGTGCCATGTCAAATTCAGTTTGGAAATATTTCGACCACATGTACATCACAATTTATCAATTAGAATTTAACTGAGTCATATCAAATATGTTTTGCAGAATTATACAAACATATTAACGTTCTTTCACCAATTGTATATTTATAAATATCGGTACCTGTACAACTATTTTTAATTTTGTTCTTACTGATAACAGTCTTGTGTTTCATTCTAGACAACATTCGAACGAACCCGGAGAGGTTCTTATATCAGGAGCATCTCCCGTTGGGTACTTATTGCAATTTAATCTCTAAATGAAATGAAATAAATACGATAGTTAAATATTCCAGGTCTACCAGGTTACCATGGATATCAAGCACAAGGTCTTATCACATGTGCTGTGAAAAACCAGAGTAGGTTACATTATTTGAGAATTATAGAAATTAGCACAACAACAATCTCATTCTCAGACATTTAATATTAAAACAAGAAAAAACTTGTAGAAAAACTCTCGTGACTGTGTCTTATCTAATAGTTAAGAAAGTGAGGCGAAATATGACAGCACGAGGTACGCCCCTTCCCGCTATCCATCGATACATAGAGGTGGCGTGACTCAGTTGTTGGATCAATGTCTGGTAAGTAAATTAACTAGATATTTTGGAAAGTTTTAAACTAAATATTTCCTGTAATATTTGTTGCAACTGTCGTATCATTTTCATTTGGAGATGAAATTGAAATAACTTCCTACCGCTCCGAAAAGTAATGTCTTTTCCCACTTGCAAGCTCTCAATACCCCTAGGCATGTCGAGATCAATTTACTGTTAATAATGCACATATGGAATATGATATTACAAACAAATCTAATTTAACCTTTCAAGTTGTCTCTACAGTAATCCTTTGATAAACATGCAGACTCATCTGTTCAGTAAAGTGCAAGAGATGTCAATAGCAAATATAATTGTACATGGCATTTGGGCAGATATGGAAATACCCCAAATCAGATATGTCAGAATATCAACAGTTATTTGATGTCTCTCTGCATCGAATCGAATATGCAGATTGACAACTTTAAATTCACAACTTCCTTAATCATTATTTCCACTACACTTTACAATGTTTCATACATTATTTGTTAACCATCTTATTATTGATATATTGGCGGCTGTAAAGGCATTTTCATTTGTAAAATTTCATTTGACTTTTGACAATTCTTAAGTCGTTGTTTTCAGAGAGTCAATCAGAGGAGACTGAGACTAAATGCCAAATATTCTATCGATGACTCACATATGGAGCTTACTGTTTTCTGAAGCTAACACTTATTGAAGATGATAACGGAAGAAAGTGGTAATGCTACCATATCTTCATCTCCTGAAACATGATTTTTTTCATCCTCTTTGGAGGGAGTTAGTTGAACCTATAACCGACTTCCTGATACCCACCAGGTATTTCCACCAAACATATCACATCATCTTATTATGTCATGCAACACACAGAGTCATAAACAGTTTCGTTTTTGTCAGCTTTTTTGTGTTTATGTACATATTTATAAAAACGCGGTTCTATATTATATATTTTAAACTATTTAATACACTTTCTTTTAGTTGCATTTAAAAGTGGTTCTGATACTAACTGGAAAAGGATAAGCCTGTTCATTCTTTTTTTATTTTTCAGCAAACCAAACTGTATACTTGCATACTCCAGTGGCTGTTTTGTTATGCATTTTACGTGCCTATCGGTGTTTGAAATGAACCAATTTTAAATTTGATGAATACTGTGGTTTGAAACTATGTCACATTTGAACTGCTGGTGACATATACAATAATCGATATTCTCGCCTTAATGTACACATGAAAGTAGGTGTCAGTATCAGAGTGTTAATGGTACAATTTTGGTGATATCTTTATTCAGTATAGTTTAGGTTCCTTTGTACATCAGGATGTGTTATAAACGCATTACGAAACATAAGACTACGTCCTATCACTTGTATTCATTTAACTACAATGATACTATGATACTGCTAAACATAATCAACTATATTCTCCTCAGGTATGTCTTACAAGAAGATATCATCATAATAAAACTCAGACATTCCCGGATTAATCAAATCTCCAAACATCATCACAATGGTATAAATACGTTCTAACAAGTCTACAGTGCCTCGGGAAAGAAGCGTCAAATTAATGATCAAACTCTTGTTACACTGTCGTTTATCATGACACGTATCATTTCAACTGGCATAGAGTCTCGAAAGGCTTATGCTAACTTTTATTTCCAAAATGTAATTTAAGATGGAATTGACAGGAATTCCTGAAAGCCTTAGTCCTTTCTGAATACATAATCTAGATAGTAACCGCATGCAATTTTCTACCGAAGCATTTCTCGAAGTGTAAATGAATTCCGTTTTATCAAGTAGCTCGTCATCATTATTAGAATAAACAGTACAAGAGGTATGGTGGGAAAGCAGTTGGGACAGACAATATTAAAGATTTTTGTCTGCCTTTGAGTTTAAATTGAACTCGTCCCGAAATAAAATACAAGAATTAGTACTTATAATATAATAGCATATAGTATGACGCAAATATAACAATTTAACAAGCTGTTTTTACTTCATCAATTACAGTGTTTGGGAAAGTGTATTATATTTAAAAGAATGAACGCTATAAACGGAATCAGTTGAGTAAAAAAAATATACAAACATTGAGTCAATCAGAATGGCTAAATTGCTTAAATCCTGAAAGAAAACGTTTTAAAGTTATTTGATGGTGTTCCAAATGCGTGTACATGTATCCGCGGCTTTCTGCCATGACATATATTCTAATCTAATAAACAGGAAAAATAGTTGTAGAAGAAGGCATGCATTCACAAACATTTTAACTATCCAATTTGTACATTTCAGGTGGTATCCTTTTTTAAGGTAACATTAATGTGTCTTCCACAGTTATCATAAGTTTGTTATTCATGTGTCAAAACGGAACAGGGGAATGTTAACATAAGATAATCAATTATCAACTAGATTGTATCTATTGTGTAGTGAATTTATTTGATGACAATGGACTAACATGAATGTGCAACAATTCAATGACGTCATTGATGAGACAAAGTAACGGGTGAATGTGAGAATCAATTATTGAGTTCATATGATTGATAACATGGTTGGTATGCATGTAGAAACGTAATAAAAGACTTCCAGTAATAAATACTAATAATACATGTAGCATGTCTCTTGACTATTGTATGACATAATTTGTTTCAACTGTGATAAACTTAATCATTACCAATAGTAAGGTCTGTACAATCTTGATTAAGTTGCCTAAGAACTAATTCTCATATGTCGCTGATTTTCATACAATCGACGTTTATCTCTTTTCTTGACACTAACTGATGGCCAATCCCATAAGTATAGAGTCTATATATTGCAAATTGCAATAGGTGATGTGATTCATTGCTAAATAGCTGCTCTAGCCATTTACTTTTTCTACTCAAGTTTGTTCTTTATGCCGAACATATTTCTCCTAACAATTAAATCAGTGTCATCTATCTCAGTAAATGACCCAATTATTCATACTGCCCAGAAAGTTAAATTACTCCACAGAGTCAGTAATTGTAGTCAATCCCAGAGTCTATATAAGCAATTTGTCCACACGCAACATCAGTTGTGGACATGACCACTCTACATAACAATGATTCCATTAACATACACATATACATAAAAGCAGCCATTTGTTATTGGAACTTATTTTAAACATTTCCTTAAATTGTTTTTATGAACAACAAAACATTCATGTGATTAAAGTCGATGAACTTCATAAATTGTATGTATGTATTTATTGCCAGCTAATCAGTTTACATTTATAATATCAAACCTAAGAAATAATAACTTCAATGAATATAATTCATTTTATTGAAAATGAAATAAAATAAAAAAATAAAATTTCTTCCCTGACAATTTTATCATTAATTTTGCTGAATATGTTTTTATGGATCCCAAAATGTATTTTTTATCACTTGTTCAGCCATACAATCTTTTTACTGTCATTATGGTGATAACAAATTACATAACACGTATTTCATGGTAGTTATTTACAAAAGTAAATCTTACTGATTTATGGACGGAAACACATATTTCCATGATGACAGACTGTATTTTTTGGGAAAATAACGCATCAAAGCCAAGGCATGTGTTATTTTGTATTAATGAGCAGATTTTATGTCAGTCGCGCATCCTAGTAATCCAGGAACTGTCTCGCGAACATGAAACAAGTCAGTTCACTAGTAAGAAATACTTTCTGATTCTATAAACGTTGTTTCTTTTACATCAAGTTAGTATCACAGTGATATACGAGTATATAAAAAGTGTGGTTGAAGTTATCACAACAGATCATCAGAAATAAAAGTTGAAATATCAGTTGAAAGGTACTGGTACGTGAAAGATGAATGATTCCTTACCGTATCATCTGTTAAGGGTATGACATCAAATTAAGATACAGATCAGTTTGCTGATGTCTTACAAACAGATGACGATCAGTTACATAGGGGTTCCTACAAAAATATCCCTCTACCATATCCCCTGCAAAACAATGACAACACCATGCCAACTACAAGTCCTTGTAATGTATGTTCGGATTACAATCAATTGGGTAAGTAATGATATCATTTATCTACGGATATCTGTTTAATTGAACAACTTTCAATCATCACAATTTAACCTTTACAAATATTGTCTTTATTTGTTTATAAATAACCAATGAAAACCCGAGGCTAAACAGTGTCTACTGCAATGAAATATTTCTTTTCAATATTTCACCATTTGCAAGTTGTTGTCATGGGTTCATAAAATGGTCAGATGAAAAGTATAATGTGCTTGTTAATTTAGATATTCACTATATTTCTTTTATGGTATTATAACCAGGATCAAAGATTAAATTATGTGATAATAAATTGATTGATTTGTTATGGAAAGATTTGTCTGGAATCCTTTGAACTTCTCAAGAAACCTTTCCAGATAATTAATCTCATCATGGATAACTTTGGCACCAAGTGCACAATGGAATGTTATCTGCAGCCGATGCTGACATGCACTCCGAAGCAAACGAGACACCCCAAAATGGAATCTAGTTTGTTAGAGTAGTATGCATTGCCACCCACCCTTGTCTGAAATTGAAAATAGAATTGATCAGATGCAATTTCTTGATTTGAATAGGTCCATTTTTTTTTATCCCTATTACATAGTTTCTTAACCTGTCAGCGGAGATTGCTGGTGAGTTTGGTGAAAGCATCACATACCTTCCCCCTATAGTACGAATGTAGGTAAACAACATTGTCAGTCATTTGATAGCTTTTCTCTGATGTGGGAAATTCTGTAGAAAAAATACCCTTGATAATATGGTTTAACAGAAACAGTTTATACCACTAACTTTGGTGTCTATTCTTCTCTTCTTTAACAGTACAACCGTTCATGTAAATTGTAAAGACATTTCACTCAATGTTCTCTCACGCTCGTCTTATTAACACGAATCACTTTTAGATGAACATGATTGATGATGTATTGAACTTGACAGAGCCAGAGAGTAACAGCTGTTGAGTGCTAGACTGTTATGATGATGACAGTGATGATTAGGATGTAAGGATAACGTCTTTACACTTCAGGGGATTGTTTTGGCGCCAGAAGTATTTCGTTGACTGTCTCTTTAACAGTATAAGGAAACATTCTATAATGCACAGCCTTCCTTTTTATGACATTGTGTAGCAGTATCCACCAGTTAATAATACACCGAAACACCATACCATGCATTTAAAGGCAAATGCATTGTCTGGAGTTGACTGTGGAAACGATAATTAAAATTCAGACTTTTGCACATGATAGAACATTTATGTATATTCCTGTACTCAGTACAACTTGTTTCCATGGAAAGATATAAACTTTAGAAAGGGGGGAAAAAGGTACCACTTGTATAAAATACACACAAACTTAAAATATATTCAATGGACAGATATTGATTTTTACATCAGAAGTGAATTGTATTTGTGTTACCGAGTATGCAAAGGCACCAACAATATTTTGTTTCAGAAATCAAACGTTCGTAAAAGGACGTTCAAACTTTCAAAATAGTTAGTATAAATTACTTCTTTAGTTATCTGAAATTGAATTCTTTCCTGTACTGAGACCACACGAAACGCAATGAATGAGCAAACAGTGGACAGATTACTATATCCCGGAACATATGTCAGGAGAATAAACACCTGAAAACCACGGCACTAAACAGACAGACAGGAAATCGTGTTTGTATTTCCACAACGTCTTCAGTTGCTGGAAGACTGCTAGTAAAAGCTCTTAACACATCAATGGAGATTACTCGTGAGTCTGATGATGACAGAACAGCGCTTCTTTTGATGCTAGTTGAAACAATCATTTCACACATCACTTACATTTATTGCTTCCTTTGAAACTGGAATGTATGTAACGAGTTGGTAGACATGTAAAATGTACATTTCAATATCATGTAAGTTGACATAGGTTTCTCATGCATGTCTGAGATCTGAATCGTTGATACCTCATTCCATCAAATCAGCAGCGTTGCTTTAAACATATTTGAAATTATTCTCTAAAAACACATCAATGGCCCTTTACTGTGTACACACCTTAGAATAATTTTTGAATAAATCCAACCATATGCAATCAAAATAAAGAAAATCATAAAACGAAACGAATAGCTATTTGAACTCCATGTGTGGTATGGTTAGTACACTCACAACACAAGTTTTCAGAATAAATACAACGTTACAAAAGATAGCCAAATTTAAAACTGTGTTTCAATAAACTTTAATTGCAAATCACTTTTGCATTATCAGCGTCACATTGGGACAACCTTTACGATTCATTTTTCTTTACTTCTCCATCTTAATCTAAAATCAATAACACTAACTGTAAATATAAGCACAGAACGAGCAGGTAATGATACCTCATTTCCAAGTATATGAGCGAGGCTCCCAGCTGTTCCTCGTAGGAAGAATGGATAAACTATAGTCACACGATCATAGCAGTAGGAGAAATAGGTTGAGCTGCTCTAAAGTACAAACTATGTGTACAGAATGAGAATGAAAGCACCAATCGAGTCAAGTGATTTACCCAAAAGTTGGTAATTTAGTAAACAAGATGAACAAACAAAAAACTCAAAATATGCTTTAATGGCATTAATCGAAACATATATATATATCATGTAGATAAAACAAAAGTTATTGTCAAGTTCTTACATATTTCAGTTTTGATTGCAAGATACTACTAAAATCATTTCAAAAGTTGTATAATTTAAAATTGGAAATATGAAAAAGCATTGGAGTACAAAATGTGAATTTTCGTTGATTCAAAATAATTAATAACTATTCACAAATCAGTCGTTAGCATTAACATACGAGTGGCAATAATGCAAGTTTAAGATATTCTTAAAGTACATGTACACTCTATAAATTGTTCTAAATTCGTTCGCGTGTCTATTAAGTCATTACTGACTCAAGGTATTTACTGTGATTTAGAGTCATCCATACTGTTCCAACAGTGTTTTCTCGTCTTGTCTGATCCTTGATCTATAGATGATACTATTTCCGGAGGGTTTGAACTGAGAAGGAATAGCTTTGATTGTAACACAACAATATCATACCAGACCCTCTTGCACAAATTCCCTTTAGATTAAGATTATCTTAACTCAATGATATCATTATCACCTTAAGATGTCCTAAGTGGGATAAGTATGTTAATACAATTTGTGCCGACCCTTTATCTTGGCTGAAGTCTCTAATAACCTATCGTGTTTGGTATCTGAAACAATGGTTTAAATTGAATGACTTTTTCGGAGTATTTATAGCAAGTACTGATTTTGTTAGTCCATTGGACTTAAATACAATAATCAGAGAAATATTACTTTAAAAATAAAACAAATCTAACAATCAGTATTTCAAAAGAAAAAAAATCACCACCAGTTCATTAGTATATTTCAGATCGTTTCATACTAAGGATTGCAAAACCTGTGAGTTGTTCACAGTTCTGAGTGAACACAAATCAAATTGTCCAGTTCCATGCTAAATTATGGAAAGCCTTTGAATTGTTCACACTTTTCACGAAACCTTTCCAGACAATTAATTGAATGAGTCTGGCAAGAGGAACACACCAATATGTTATCTGTAGCTGATGCTGACATGCACTCCACAACAAATTCAACACCCTGCGATAGAGTCTAGTCTTAGAGTTATGGTGCTACACATTGCCACCCAGGAGATAAAACTCACACATTGTCTTAATTTGTAAATAGAAATGAAATGATACAATGTCTTGATGTTAGCAGCAAATTGTGTTTCTCATCTCCAATAGTCTTAAAGGCATACAAACGGAAATCATTTGCTTTGATAATGACCAGGGAATCACGGAATGGTCACTAGTTGATGTGACATACTTCGAAAAAAAACTGTCTGCAACATTCCAAAATAACCACAGCATCTTTTATCACAACACCACATGAGTAACAAGCTCTAGTTTACATTGTTCAACTCAGCTGCAACGAGAAAACACCTGCGTTGTTGCAATTAGGGTTCCTTTATAAGTTTACTTAATCCAAGTTGAACAAACACCAGCGTCTCATAGCTGTAGTAGACCTTTATATTTACAATAACGATCATGTATTACTTTTAAATCATATTTACCTCTATCTAAATTTGATATATAAATACGCACTTAGTTGTAAACCCTGATGGAACATAATCAATTGTAGATTGTTGTTTTAAACTTGAAAATGCAATATCAAGATATTGAGGAATTAGTTATATGAATACAGACATACATTTGACAAGTATTTGATATTATGATCAGTGATAATTCCATTCAATGTGTGTGGACATCAGATGCTCTCAACTGGAATATTTTAGATAATTGCAATTTACGCATATAAGAAGGATGTTATTTTTAACAAAGTATGTGTATACGTGTGTATTGTCTCAAACACCATCAGATAATTTGAAATATTGTTTATATCTAAAAAGATGTACGTTCAGACATATTTTCTTTGAAGAATAAAAACAATTTTACTACAAGATTTCGTTATTTCTGATAACACATTCCCAACAAATGTGTGTTTCAGATAAATAACCCAGAAGATTGAACATCTTAAACATTCTTCAGAGGCCCCTCATAAAATATAGCTGATTGTCCATCTCACTCCGAAAGGTGTACCACATGTCTTCAGATACCCACTTGCTTGAATAATTTATACACTCGTCTTTACTATCCTTTACCTTTTATAAGAAACCTGAACGCTAATACGTTTACTAGCCTAATATTAGGTTAATATTAGGGGTGAAAGGGTTAAGCTTATAGTTTATTTTCAGATTGTGTGAAGAGTGGATCTGAGCTGTTACGGAGCACGTGGATCTCATTTTAACACTTGAAAGACATCTCAGCTGAAATGTAAAAACATGTTGTTTGAGAGATGTATGAGTATTTCTTTGTTCTTCGTAACGCTCGAGCATTATTGCAGAGTGAATTTGTTGTATAATACTAATATCATATTTGTGAAAAAGTAAAAAATGTAAAAAATTCGAGGGAGAAGGTACATGAAAAGTAAAATGATAAAATTAAGATTTTACTTTTAAAACTTCAACTCTATAATCTCTAAACATGTCAATATACAAATAACCCAACATTTGGGAATATCATTGATTAAGGATTGAATGAATAATGACCGTTGATACTTAAGACGATGAAGAAATGCATTGTTTGCAGTGCTGTTCCTGAATTTAAACGAGCACAGGTATCACAAAGATCAACACCACAGCAGGAACCGATTACAAGACATACAGGAAACTCTACACAATGTCAGCAGACATTCGGGTATCAGGAACTGTAAGCTATCATCACCACCAGTGACGAATTAACTCCTAATTTATCTGAGAAGGAATACATCATTTCAAACACAACAGCCACTAAAACATTGCTTGCACTATTTCCTTAAAATGTAACTTTTCTGAATCCTTCAGCTGTAAGAACAGATAAGAAGACTTACAGAAAAAAACTCTACACTCAAATAAAGCAAACATAGATTTGTATCAGGAACTGTATACCGCTTCGTCTACTTGACTGCTTGTTATCTGAAATGGCAAATAATCAGTATGGATATCATAACAAAAGTGCATAAACAACTTGCATTACGTTTTATGGACTCATTTCCAAGATGATTGTCTACGTTTCCTAACGGATGTTTACTGCATACTATAATGAGTTTATTTAAAACAAATTTGTGGTTGGCAGAGTTATCACAAAAAGGTTTCACTCAAGGTTGTAATAGAAATGATCTTCTTTTTTTAGACTTTGTGCAGTGTGCTGGGCCTAAAACTTGCAGAGAAATCAACGGTACTAATAACACTGTTTCATTTTAAAGTAGCTGCATCAGTCGAAATTAATTACTGATGGCATGTCAAGATAGCATATCAATATATTCTACAATAAATTTAATCTTGTGTTTAAGATGCATCAATAATAATCCTCGTTTTTAAATTAAGATAAAATATGATAATACAATTAAATTCTCACAGAGAACAATTTATGTTTCCATTCCTTAAAACGAAACAAAATAAAATTATGAAAGACACTTATTAAAAACACAAGTAGTGAATTGCAGTGAAATATATATCAGAAGATAAGTGCAGACCTAATTATCTTCTTTTCTCAATATCATTGATATATTATTGTTTTAAATTGTAACATCGAGATTAAACACGTAGTGTCGTATCATCAGTAGACATCAGACTCAGACATCTTTCACTACAGATAATTGTATCAGCAGACACTCGCTACTGAGCATTAACTATAACAATTCTTCTAATGAGAGACAAGAACGGATTTCCTTACAGAAATAGAGTACCACAAGTGCAAACAAAATTAGAAAATTATCTTTGAGAATAATACAATAAAATTAGTTTGTTTGAAAATTCTCGGCTCATTTATTTCACAAATTGTGTATATATAACTTTTGGCACCTTCCTTGTATAGCAATACTAGTCTTTTTGTATCATTTCCAATTGAGAATAGTATGTTGCTAATAAACCCTTTCTGTTGAAAAACGCATTACTAATATCAGGATGTTTATCATTTTCATGCCTGGAGGGACATTATCAATCATAACAAATAAACAAATTATAAATTGCAACCAACAAAACATTTCTGGTACTTATATCTACGTTTGGACATATATAACCTGATGAGCTAAAGATCCAACAGCTCATTTTGTGGCAGTTATAATAAGGGAACAAAACCATAGCAGATATTGAAGGGTTTTTACAATAATTTTTACTCTTGAAACTACTCCTTCAACTCCAATTCATCGGATAAGGGAAATGAAAATAAATTCGGAGAGATCTGAAAAGTTATAATTCTTAAACAAAACCAACTTGTATTACCGATTTGTCAATTAGAATCGTTTCTATGAAGGAAAACTAATCTAAATAAAATCCATAATTTGAACATATGCAAAGAAAAACAATTTCATTCTTTGGCATGGCATAGATTTCATATATTGACTATGGTTTACGTAACCTTCCTTGTTACATTTTGTGCATCCACATTTGCAGCCAGTATCGAATGGAAATATTGTGCATCGTAAGAAGTGTTATCATTATTTAAATACCTCATTAACCAAGTGGAAATCGGTTTTATTTGAAATCCTCTTGTTAACATTAGCCTTATATTCCTCCATCATTACCGAAATGAGTTCCTGTATTGCCTCTAACCCAGTTACAATAGTAACAGTGATATTAATTTGTGCTATTGATATATCAATGCTATTAAGATTGTCACATAAAAGACAACATAACTGTTTTCATTTTGAAACAATAATTTAGCCCTTGTATTATTTTGCTAAAAATGTATATGATACATTTTAATTTATCCCCAGAGTGGAAATATGTTCTGAGCATTATTCAAAAAGATTTAAACATATTAGAAAATGTACCCATCTACTCAAAATATTCAATAAGATGTAGAGATCGCACTATTCCATTATGACTGTAAAATGTTGAACATAAAAATGTTAATGCAGCGATAACTGATTCTATAGGTAGGGAAAGCTGGAGTTAAGAATCAAAGGCAGAACATGAATTTTCACATATTCATTATTATGGATATATACAAAAATACCCTTGACAATACGGTTTAAATGGAACCTCTTTAACCACTAACCTGCATGCGAATTGTAAAGAACCTTCACTTCAGTGTATCTTCAGCTCTTCCTTTAGATTACTACCTTTCATGTGGATTGTAAAGCCATTTTACTAATGGTTGTCTGAACAAGGCACTTTTACGTGAAAGCCAACGACTGACAGGTGTTGGGTGCTGAATGTTCTGATGGTGGTGATGATAAGGGTGTAAGGGGAACATTTTTACACTTCAGGGGATTGTTTTGGCGCCAGAGGTATTGTCTCCCTAATACTATCGGGAAACATTCTACAATGTAACTTTTAATCTCCGTAAATGAATCCATTCCTGCACCGGTGCCAAACCAAACTCTTTTCCTTGGAAACGAAAACAAAATTATAGATAATGAGTGTTTATTTTCAAAAAATACGTTTATATGAGGCTTGACTGATAGATGGACAGATGACCTGAACAGCCAACAAGTGGGAGACTTCACTATATTCCAGATCGTAAAGTATGTGTATGTGAGGAAAATGAGGCCAGAACACAGCGGCACTAAACAGACAGACAGCAAACTGTGTTTGTATTTACACAGTATCTTCAGTACCTTGAATGCTGCTAGTAAAAGCTCTTAACTTGTCAATGGACAGTACTCGTGAGGCTGGTGAAGAACAGAGCTTCTATTGATGCTTGTTAAAACAATCATTTCACACATCACTTTTAATGCTTCCTTTGAAACTCGAATGTGTGTAACGAGTTGGTAGACGTGTAAAATGTACATTTCATTATCAGCGTGTTTCACAGAGTTCCGTGTGAGTTGACACATGTTTACGGTGCATTTCTGAGTTGTTAATCATTGATACTTTATTCCATACATTTATTGGCGTTGCTATAAATATATTTGAAATTACGCTCTGAAAGCACATACACGGCCATTCACTCTGTACTCATCTTAGAAATACCTTTGAATAAATCTAACCATAAACAACACAAATATAGAACATCTTAAAATGAAAGGAATAGTTATTTGAACTGCATGTGTGTCTTGGCTTGTCAGCTCACCACAAAAATTATCCGAATAATTACAATTTTACAGCAGTTAGCCAAACTGTGATAGGCTTTACTTTACTTTATTATTCATTTACTTCTCTATCTTCATAATAAATCAATAACATTAACTGTAAATAGAAGCACAGAACAAACAGGTAATGGTGCCTCATTTCTAGCTGTACCTTGCAGACAAATACGTTGTTAAACTAACGTCACACGTTCATAGCGCTGCGGAGAACAAAGGTTCAGTAGCTTTAAAGTATACACAATATACAAAATCGAGTCAAGTACCACCCTGTACAAGAATGTCCATGAAAAAAACAAAGTCAAAATATGCTTTAATCTCATTAATCGAAACAGATAGTTCATGTAGAGAAAATCTTAGCAGTTCTCACATGTCACGTTTGCTTGCAAGATAGTACTAAACTCATTCCAAAAGATTTATAAATTGAAACGGAAATATGAAAAAGCATTGGAGTATTAAATGTGAAAGATGCAAAGTTTGTGTATTTAAAATAATAAAACTGTTCACAATTCAGTGGTTAATGTTAATATATGGGTAGCAGAGCATTGAAGTTAAAAATGTTAACATTTTCTTCTTCTTAAAGTATATGTAGACTCCCTTAGTTTGTTCTACCTTCGTTTGCATGTCTGAAGTCGTCGGGAACGTCACTGACTCGAGGTATTCACTGTTATCAAGAGTTATCCATACTGTTTCAAAAGTGTTATCTCGTCTTGTCTGATCCTTGATATATATATATATATATATATGATACTATTTCTTGAGGGTTTAAACTGAAAGGAATAGCTTTGATCATAACACAACAATATACATATCAGACACTCTTGCATAAATCCCCTTTGGATTAAGGTTATTTAAAGGCCGCGCTTTTACTCCCGTGGGAGTAAATTCTTATCCTGGTCATCACATTTTGAGCGTAGGGGAGAGTGAAACAGAACCCTTTAAAACATCTGTGTTTATGTGGAACGTGTGTGTGTCGTGTATCACTATCTCGACATGGCATGAATTTCTAATCTGATAGACCCTGAATACTGTGAATGTTTAGTATGATCATGGTTGATGAGGATACATTTTCTTTAGTTAACATCTGTATTAGTCAATAATTGTGAGATATATTGATATATTGTATAAGAAAGACTTTAAATATTGAGAAGCATAAATCAAATTGAAAATTATATCTCAGTAACAGCTGTGAGTATGGGAAAGCATGTTCAAGTTCAATATGATATAGACACAAATAGAACAGTACTATTTGATGTTCAAAGTGTATATAGATACATGTGAATTCATCATGTGACACATATAACAAAAAGGATGAAGGTAGAGTAATTATAAACATTCCATAAACAAAATTTAAGTCATTATCTAACCTATCATGTGTTAATTATACGAATACTCAGTTAAATATATATATAAGAACCTGATTTGTATTACTCTGTCCACAACATATCTTCATTACTTGATCAAAGAAAATGATGTAATCACGGAATATTAGAATTCATGTTTTGCTGTATGTATAGATCTTAAAATAAATCATGAACTGCATATGGTTACGGTCAATAAGTATTGATTTTATGACATTGAGCTAAATAAGTTAATAATACTAGAATATAATTCCACCATGACAAGACTGTTTGTCATATATCACTGTGAGCACTTGAGCAGGACAGATGGAATGGTCTCTGATAACATCTAGCTACATTCTTCTACTCTGCCAAGCAGTGTTTATGTTTCTCAGGCGCTACCGGACACCCCTCCTAATTTTGAAATGTGTACTCTTCCAACGTCAACAATTTCAAAACAGATATCATTTTTCGAATTTGTAATTGTAATATCTTTTAAAAGAAGCCATTTAAAATTCATTTGTTTACACATTTCTAATCTCTATTGTCTCATTGAAAAATGGAACTGAAGTTGGCCCAAACTGTTAGCTAGAATACTAGATATATCAAAAAGAGTGAGCCAGATGTTGGTCGTTCAGAGAGACTTGAAGTCAAAACGTTACTGCCATGTTTTGGAGAAGTCCACTATTTATAGGTGAGGGCGGTCTTTAAGCTCAATGATATCACTGTCACTTTAAGGTTTCCTGAGTGGGAGAGGTATCTGAATACAATTTGTGCCAATCCGTCAATTTACCTAAAATCTTTAATCACCTATTGTGTCTGGTATCTGAAACTGGCAAGAACATTTGTTATATTTGATCAAACAATGGTTTCCTAGAATGACTTTTTCGAGGTCTTTATAGCAATGACTGATCGTCTTAGTAATCAGAATTAAATCAAAATCAAATCATCGAACATTAGTTTCAATACAATAATCAAGGGAACATTTACATTTAAAACAAATAAAATGACCACTATGACACTACGAGTTAATCACTATATATCAGATTGCTCTATACTAAAAAATGCTAAACTTGTGAATCTTTCATAGTTCTGAATGAATGTAAATCAAATTGTCCAGTACCATACCAAATAATGCACAGCCTTTGAATCGTGCACACTTTTCATGACACCTCTCCAGACAATTAATTGAATGAGTCTTGCACGAGGAGCACACGAGTATGTTATCTGTAGTTGATGCTGACATGCACCCCATAACAAATTTAAACACCCTGTGATAGAGTGTAGTCTTAGAGTTATGGTGCTACACATTGCCACGCAGGAGATGAAACTGTTAACTTGTAAATATAAATTATATGTTGCAATGTCTTGATGTTAGCAGCAAATTGTATTTCTCATCCCCAGTATAGTCTTAAAGGCATAAGTTTGAACATCTTATGGTATGATAATGACTTATGTTCATGTTCATTTGGATTGGAGTTGATGACAGACTTACACAGATTCAAAACCAATCAGGAATAACATTAAATAGTTCAGCATAATAACTCAAATTACAAGAAACATTAAATATATTCACCATACCATGTCCAAACACTCAACACACCGTGTTCGGGAAATTTGTTCTGTGTTTTGTCATCACTAAACAGATGTTCCCGACTTCATATAGAACTGGATTGGTCCCATCATTCACAGTTAGCAACACTACAAAATACATTTGTAACCAAAACGTTTCTTCTCACGCTTCACAGTTGGCAACATTCCAAAATAACCAAACGTCTCTTCTCTCGATACCACATGGAGTAACAAGTTTACATTGTTCAACTCAGCTGCAACGAGAGAACACCTGGTTGTTGCTATTAAGTCTCTCTATTAGTGTAATAAATACCAAACGTCTCATAGTTATATTAAACCTTTACATTTATAATATCGATCATGCATTACTAATAAATCATGTTTAACTCTCTATCTAATTTTGTTATATGAATGCTAACTTAGTTGTATACTTAGATAGAACATAATTAATAACAGATTGCTGTTTAACTTGACAAAGTGGAGCAATTAGCTAGATCATTAACGAAAAGCAAGACATAAGCAATAACATTTGACAAGTATTTAATAGCTTATGTTCAGTGATAATTCCGTTCAATGTGTATTGACATCAGACTCTCTATACTGGAATTTGGAACATAATTGGAATGTGCGCGTATATGAATGATGTTCTCTTTCAACATAGTATGTGTATATGTGAGTGTTATCTTGACCACCATCAGCGAATTTGAAATGTTTTTGTTCAAAAAGAAGTTTGTTCAGTGATATTTTCTTTCAAGAATGAGAAACATTATACTCCAAGACTTTGTTATCACTGATAACACATTCCGAACAAACGTGAGTTTCAGATAAATAACCCAGAAGATTGAATATCTTAAACATTAAGGCCATCTCTTCTTCAGACGCCCCTCATAAACTATAGCTGATTGACGATCTCACTCCGAAAGGTGTACCGCATGTCTTCAGACAGTCCCTTGCTTGAATAATGTATACACTCGTCTTCACTATCTTTAAGCTAATACTTTATTTTCAATTCTTCTGAAGATTTGATCTGAGCCATTACGAAGCACGTGCATCTCACTTAAACACTTCAAAAACATCTCAGCTGAAATGTAAAAACATGTTGTTCGAGAAATGTATGCGTATTTATTTGTGCTTAGTAAAGCACGAACATTATTGCAGAGTGCATTTGGTTGATAATACTAATAGAGTATTTGTGAAAAAGTAAATTATGTAAAAGTTCACATCATTCGAGGGAGAAGGTACATGAACAGTTAAATGATAAAACTATGATTTTACTTTTTAAAACTTTCAAATCTCTTAAAAATGTCAAAATGCAATTTAACTGAGTCATAACAAATATATGTTGCAGGATTTTACAAACATATTATGGTGTCTTATTCTTTCATCAACTGTATATTTATAAATATCAGTACCTGTACAATGACACCTTGCTTACTGATAACAGTCTCTTGTTTCATTCTAGTAGAAATTTGAACGAACCCGGAGAGGTTCTAGATGATATGATTAGTATCTCCCGTTGGGTATTTATTGCAATTTAATCTCTAAATGAAATGAAATTAATACGATAGTTAAATATGCCAGGTCTACCAGGTTACCACACTTATCACATTTGCCGTGCAAAACCTGAGGGAGTAACACTATTTGAGAATTATAAAAAGTTGCACAAAAACCTCTCATTCTCAGACATTTAATATTAAAACAAGAAAAATCTTGTAAAAAAAACTCTCGTGAGTGAACTGATAGTTTAGAAAGTGCGGTGGATTATGCTAGCATGAGTTATGTCCCTTCCCGTTATCGGCAATATATAGATCTGGCATGACTCAGTTATTAGACAGGTTATAAGGTTGGATCAATGTCTAAATGTCTAAAGTAACTAAATCTTTGGGAAAGTTTAAAACTAAATATTCCCTAGAATATTTGTTACAACTATCGTATCATTTTCATTTGGAGATGAAATTGCAATAACTTCCCCACGCTCCGGAAAGTGTCTTTTCCCACTTGTAATCTCAGAATATCCCCCAGGCATTTTGGGATCAATTTACTGTTAATAATGCACATATGAATGATGATATTACAGACACATCTAATTTAACATTTCTAGTTGTCTCTACAGTAATCCTTTGATAAACATGCAGACAAATCTGTTCAGCAAAGTGAAAGAGCTGTCAATAGCAAACATAATTGTACATGACATTTTGGCAGATGTGTCTACTCTTTTGATAGAAACACATGTAATGAAATATGAAAGAATATCAACAGTTATTGGATGCCTCTGGGCATCGAATCGAATATGCCTATTGCCAAAACATTTTGAGATTGTCACTCAAAATGAACAACTTTCTCAATCATTATTTGCACTGTATACTGTACAAGTATAACACGTTTCAGTGTTCACATTAACAGTTTATGGAGTATTCGTTACAAAGAACACATAAGCTTACATTTGATGACTGTTGAATCGTTTACAAATACATTTCAGAGAGTCCATCATAGAAGACCGTGGCATATAATGATTTGCTTCAACGAATCGACTCTATTATATTAAAACGCATTGGGACAGTTTACTCTTGTGCTATCTCACATATGGAACTTACTGTTTTCTGAAAACTAATTGATATGAAGATGCTGTACCACGATAAATTAAGTGATAAGTCGTAACGTACTGCTACCAATTGATAGTATTTGTCAATGGCAGATATAATCATAGTATCTGTTGTGATACACATGAGTTGCTTGAAAAGCCACAATGAAAATAACAGCTTTGCCAACAAAAAACTGGAATTCTATTCTCCTATAACCACTCTACACTGATGGCTGAAAGGTCCATGCATGTATAAATAAATTATACGTTCACACACTTCAACCGTTCTCGCATGTGTTTTGTTGCCATACACCTTTTCTATGATATCACCGTCAGAGGAATTTAGATTTACACAAAAACATTGACATATGTTTTTTTTTTCAAAATCCACTTATTTGTTAGAAGTTTATACCATCATTAATGTAACTTTCCATCATGATCACAGGATATATCCAGCATTGTAGATGGAATGATTAACTGCATACAGAAACGGTAAATATATATTTAAGTTACATATTCCTTTGGTCATGTTTGAACAGGCTGCAATATCTTCCAGTGTGCTCTTTGCAATGCTTGTCCTTCTCTATGGTCTGAACCCCAACTGTAATCTGCATATGTCTGTAAATAGTTATACCTTATAAACCAAATTGTTATTATCCGGACATTTTCAAACCATTTTTACAGCAGTTAAAGCAAGGTTAAATTACATTATTAATAATATTTGTTTAAACAATATAGGGATGAGTTGAATGGCACTGTTGTCCTTGAAATGTATCTTAATGCATGACTAGTCCAACCAACTGAGGGAACTGATTACAGTAATTGCAGGAAACTCCATGCACAAGGTGAGCAGACAGAAATGTGTATCAGCAACTACCACCTCCATTGCAGCCAACGTGCCACCACGTTATCTGATAGGACTTGCGTACAGCCACTGTACATCACAGACTTTTCAACAGATGTACAAACTGATTGCAAGACATGGTGTAAACACATCGGGCAGAACATCAGACAGAACATGCATTAGGAACTGGTTAGCTATCACTGCTATCTTAGTTGACTTGCTCCTAACCATCATGAAAACTATCATATATCAAAATAAGTGTGGCGTTGTCGTGTATGTTATCATTTGTATGTAACCAATTAAACCAATCCAATGAAATAACCAAATGTTTCTTTTTTGAGGAACATGTCATGGATGCTATTTTAAGCTATTCATACTAAACTAATTACGTTTATTTTAAACACTTCTGAGTTAAACTGACACATTACAGACAAGGCCGGCTTATTTTCTTTAACTATGCAGCTTGCGAGTTCTTTACAAAACGTAGAGGACAATCTATGGAATAATTAAGTATAACAATATGTTTCTGTTTAATTTAATATATCTGTGTCACCAGTCAAATATTCATTAAGGCCAACATCATACCTACTGTATTAGGGTTAAGAGTTATGAACAAACAAAAACGCAAATCTCGCAGCAATAATTATACCAGCAGATAATGGTATCACGACTCACTGTGCAATGAGAGTGAATATAAAGAACGAAAATTAACTCACGCAGTAGCGTATCCACAGCAGACATCACAAATGAAATCTTCCACAATGATAATTTTATCAGCAGACACGCGGCATTGAGCACTAAAGCCTACAGAGAAAATAATTTCTTTCTGCTTTTTTGTCAGCTTCATTTTCAAACCAACCCCTCAGGTATTTTTTGTCTAGGTTTTAACCGAAGAAAGGGGCCGAAAACGCTAATTCTTTAGCCTCAGAAAACATTGGACATTGAAGTCACTCGTTTTTGTTGAGATGAAGTGTAGGCGTGTAGGTTATTGACCATTTGGGAAAGTAACACATTTAGGAGGGTTTGTGCTTTATTAATATAAATAATTGTGTACATTTTCTTTTTTAACCGGCGAGAAGTTTGTATGGAATGGAGTTTATTGCTTCATTAAAAAATATGTAAATTAAAAAATAATGTACAACACTTGTTTTGCCTAATGTAACAACACTTCTAATGAGACACAACATAAAGACTGTATTACATTACTGTGACAGACAGAACGAATGTGCTTTTAAGAGCGAGATTTTAACCTTGAAACTATTTAATCCCGCAGTGCAATCATATGACGATGATAAACAAGGATTAGTTGGAATAAACACGACTTTAGAAGAAGGTTTTTGGAAGAAGAAACCATTTTCAATCATTCTTTTTCCAGGCAGAGGCTGAGGCTGAGCAATGCGTAACATATCGAGGACCTACACAAAATAAGTCCAACTATAATTGTAAACGTGTAAAGGTATTTAAGGTGCCCTTCGTTTCAAAATCAATACTTAACACACGTGAATTGAATTACAAGAACACATTGCAAGCTATGATTTTATAAAAATATACATTTAATTGTACAACATATATGTTAATACAGTCACACTATGTCTCAATATGTTCTACAAATGATTAATGTCTTAACTATAAACAGCAGAAACAGTAGATGTCATAATCAAGACACTCGCAATGTTTTGAAGAATTACAAGAAATACAAATTGCGGAACTCTATTGTATGACATTTAATGTTTTAATCATTTAACACAGACACGAAATGTTTATCACATAGGTTCACATTGAACACTCTCCTTATAATATGACGTATACAAACCTTTAGATTAACAATTAAGTCATCAACAAGACAATTGAGATATGTGACGAATTTAGTTTATTTTCCAGTGATCCTCTTTTATTATTAACCATGCCAAATACCACATATTCTTACATTTTGAAAATAATCTCCCAAATATTATCATTCGCTTTCATATAAAAAATGACTATGATGTCAATTTGCATAATGTAGTTAGCGATAAAGTAAAGACTACCATGTTTGATTGACTGATAGGTAACATGTTAATGCCGTGTGAAATTATACTTTAAGATACTTTCTTATCTACCCCATATACATAATAACTTATGAGAATACGTTTAGTAGGAAGAAAAAAACAATGATAATGATGTGCTTTATCTGAATAGAAATAGTCGTTTCTCAATTGCAATTTCAGAATATTGACCCTGCCATCTTGGGATCAAATTGCTGTTAATACATGCAAATATGTCGGAGGATATTACAAAATGATTAAATCTAACATTTTCACCTGCCTCGACAATAATGCCTTGATAAATATACAGACTAAAATCTTATATGATTACAGCAGGCAGGGCATTCTGTAGCAACATTAATTATACATTTTAGGTTTGTCTACTCTTTATTTTGATAGCTAGAAAATTATATAGCCTATCCCTGACCTATGCAAACTTATGGCCAACGTCAAAAGTTCTGCAAAATAGTTATTGTTGCACGCTCAGGGTCACACGATAAAAATCATGACCATCTGAAAAGTTTCACCTTGGAAGCGCATGTAAAGGATCAAGGATTAAGGATCTGTGACTAATCAAAGGTTATGGCCATATTATTTCAAATATTTCCTGTGCTAAGTTCAAAGTCAAAAGGTATGTTATGTTATGCCCAAGTTTTTCAGACAAACTGACTTTCAGACGAAAACATTTGCAAAATAATAGGCCACCAAAATACTTTACTGCTTCTGTACTAAATCTGACCAATAATGTCCAGTCAAGTATAGTTTAATCCTTTTAGAGTGTCTACTTCCAGCATGTCTACTAAATACTGTCTATGTTTATTTTCAAATTGACATCAGTATTATTAAAAACTGGTATTCCTCATGTTCAATGGAGTATATTCTACATAATGAAATAATATCTGTGACATTCAGTCTGCTTTACTTGTATTGCTTTTCTACCATTTGTCTATTTTATAGACTATGTGCATATGATCATATGAAATATCTTTCCGAAGCTTCATGAGAATTAGTAAATAAACATGTTTGGCAATATATATTAAAGTAAAGACCGTACAGAATACGTAATACATCACAGATTGTCATATTTGATCTGTGTGTATCAATTTTATATGTAACCATTGAGCGTGACATGCTTACAAGTCACTTACTGTAAAGCATGCGTCTTTCAAAATGTTAATATAGGGAGCATTTATTCATTATATCTGTTTCGTTGCTTTACATAGTATTTGTCTTGGTTCATCCCCAGGACAGTACTTAAAGGTACATCCATCGTGTTTCATAAACTTGTATTTGGCTTTAATACAATCCAACCAACCATATAACAGTACAAATAAATTCAACCAGCTTTAATATGAATCCCCAATCGCCAAATATATCATAATTACTTGTTTTCAATTAAAATCGAGTAACACCATTACTGTTTAGAAACCAAAACTGCACGTCCCATTTACATGCATAGTAGTTACATGGCCTATAAAACAATATCACGCCAAATTTGTCAGCTTGTCTGTTTTAAATAAGATTCCAAAATTACGTTTGACTCATTGGCTCGCGTCAATCGCGATACATTGTCCGGTTTTCGATAAAAAAAAATCACTGCTTTTATCTTCACATCATCAATATACTGGGTCGACTATCATCAAAATGGTAATTTCCGGTAACAGTCGGTACTTCTCGATAAAGTAACACCATTTATAATGGTTGGAATATGTGATCCCCAATAACACAATGGATGTACCTTTAAGATGTTATGTCTATCAACATTTGTTTACAATCGGTATTCGGATATTTATTTTTAATCAGGTGAGATGATTGAGATCATTACAGTTACAGTAAAGTCGTTTGTTTAACAAATATGTGTAGTCATATACATCACTGGCTGTTTGAATAATAGGCTTTGTACTCTTGAGTGTTCACAAATAACTGACGACTTTCAAATATTCGCCATAGGCAGCTGGATGTAACGATATTAGATACTATTTGTTATATAAAAACATTGATTATAAACAATAATCTTGAAAAATTCTTTATTGTTTTTGTCATTTACATACTAATACACTACAAGTCTCAAAAGCAATCTCTGTTCCTATTTGAAACAACACAATAACTCAATACTTAACGTTTTCATGTATCTAGGAGAGTATAGGTCCCTAGCTAGTTTTTTTCTAAAATGTTTTCTTTTTTTTTCAATTTAAGATTTGAAGCATTATTGCAATGTCTCGGTTGCGCAAAGGGTAACGGTTTCAGCTGTATTGATTTTAATTTTCAAAGGAATCAATGTACTTATATATAGATTTACACTGTCCATAAAGGTTCCACTTCAAAGTAGTCTTCAGTGTTTCGTGAGTAATCCATTCCAGGAAAAACAAGAAAATTAATTACTCTTGTGGATATTCTGGTCATGCAAATAGATAAGATGTAGGCGCAGCGATAGATAGTGTAATCGTCTGTGTGAAGACCTAAACAGAACTCATTAGCGAATTTAAATGATTCAACGAAAACATTGAAAAGCAATCAAAGTAAGTGGTAATATTCTTGTTATGAAATAAGGTCATTTTGCGATTATAATTAAAATTTGATTAAATTGGACTTAAACTGATGATGTACACTTTGTATTGCAATAATTCCTCATTTAACCATAATGCTTATGGCAGCAGTAGTAGTATGTTGTATTATTTGAATTGTTAATTCTCATAGCAGACATACTGATCTGATGTAAATGTGCAAATAACTGCTATATTCGATGCTTATCTTTAAAGTTTAAACATAGTCGTACAGTTTTCATTATGGGCATTCAAGCATTACTTTAAACCAGTTCTTTGATATGACCATGTATATGTCATAACACACATGTTAAGAAAAACAGTTCCATGATTATTCACTATATGAGTAGATTACTTTTACTATTGCAAATTAACGTTTACCTTGATCATTAAAATCGACAAATAGAGTCAAAATGTTATCTTTAATCTTTGAATTCGATGGTTAATGTCTTCTCTCAGTGTTTGACATAACCATGCAATCTCCCGATGTGTAAATACTTGCTTTTTTATCAGCTCTTAATCAAGGTATAAATATCATGCCAGTGTACATTCCCACAGGAAATATCAATCTTTAGTTCTGTTTAGTTTAGTTTCTGTGGATGTTGATCACAAATTGAGTAATATGAGATGAATTCTGTCTTGTCTTTCAAGTAAATTTAAACAGTTCACTTGCTTTTCGATAACTACAAATTTGAGATCATTACAGAAATACAGGGAGATAATACAGTTTCTTGACATAATCATATTAATGATGTTCACGAAATGATGTGAGAAATTGCTAAAGTGAAATAAAGTCTTGCAATGTACAGTTTTCAAGATACATATAGGCGACGTAAAATTGCCATAATTGATTTCCATTACAGCTGTCAGAGGTTTTTTGACTAGAACCTGCCATAACAGGTATTGAATGCTACAATAAGCAACAAGAAGAGTGATTGTCATTCTTCGTTGTTTTCCTCAAAGAATACTCAGAGGTTTAAATTTATAGCTGTTAATTATACAAGATCATTAGGCTTCTGATTTGTTAACTATTACGTCTGTACATTTTATTTAATAAGGAATTTATCAATTTTTTCCAACATTCATTGTATTTGCAATATATGTTTCTCTCAAGATATATAATGGCTCTAAATAAATGAAGTTTCTACACTACATGACAAAAGAAAGTACATACTTCAGTCGGTTAAATGATTTTTAATTACAAATATCTAAATTTTTCGACGTCATTCTCTAAATTTTAATAATGCAGGAATTAGGCATCGATCAAAGCATATTTCTACGTGGTTTTAAAATTTTATAACAATTAGGATATGTCAAATGAAAAAATTCCTCCAGAATTAATTTTTATAATATGCAACAGTTCACCGATATATAAGACATGGTCTATGTGAAAATTAATAAATGTATCGCCCCATTCTGCACACATGTAGAACATTTTGATCATGGTTGGGGTCTTTTTGGTGTAACGTTCATTTCTTACCCCTATCTACATTAAACTGGGATATTTTAACTCAAAATTAACCAGTCACCAATTAATTCATTCGAACTACTGTGTATAAATGTTACTTACCGTGTCATAATCAAAAGGATCTAATTTATTTTAAGATATTGAATCAACCGAAACCAGGTGAGATGTGCACTTTCTTCCACCTGGTAGTTTTAAATAATATCAATCGTTTTGTTTCGTTCCTATTACATTAATTACTAGTTAGATGAATAGTAAGTGGTTATAATCAGTCTAATTATTTACCGTTGAAATAATGTTATAAAATGTCTGTAATAGTTTCTCTCTATTACGTTTCACAAATCAATTATTTTATACATCATAAATTGATTCTTTGTTGAAGAATGTAGTAGTTATTTGGAGCCGACCGTTATTAAATGTCACTCGGCAATATATGCCATATTATTCACTAGACGAAAACGTAAGCATTCAACCATTTAACCGGGGGAAAATGTGTTTTCATTTTTTTTAAATTTCTTCTAGAAAGTCTGCTTTTCCTAGCTTATCTGCTGTTCCATAATGATATTCTCAGCAGTTTATGTTGCAACTTTTCATGTTATTACATGCTTCTCTGTACAGCAAATAAACAACATGCTGTTAATGAACTTGACATATGTAACACCAAACGATGTTTTGATTCGTAGGACTCATAAAAAAAAAACCTGGCTAGTCCACTTCCACAAGAAATACAATTAATTTCCTCTCTTAACGTGTTTGTGGCAAAAATGTTTATTTTCAAGAAGGTAATTAGAACTAGTACATTTTTAGCAAGCACATAGCTTAAATGCAAGTCAAAAATACTTCCTGTGAAATAAGTGTTCATCCTGTGATATGTAAACCACAGATTGACAGCATAGATCGGTAGATTATGACAATGAATGTAAATGTAAATCGTGCCTTAGAATAAGAAACTGACGAAACTCAATAACAAAGATGTAAAAACTACATAAACGAATCTGTTAAAATAACCTAATGAGGAATGGAGCAAATGAAAGTATATGTGCTACAAACTTTGGAGAAACTTGTTCCGGTTCAACACATTTGAAACACATTTGAAATGAATTATGGTTATATATAACAATTTAAGAATAACCTTTTTTCACATTTACCAAACTTACTTGAACATAACATTTCTCTTATCTGGTAAAACCAAATAAGAATATTTATAATTTAAGATGTTTATTTGATAAATAAATGTTCATTTGTGTTATGATGTAATATAGTTTCTACTAATAGAATAAACACACATTTCTTGTTTTTGTAAATAAAACATGACCTTTGTTGAACCTTATTAAAAATATATACAAAGAAAATAATTGTTATTTAGTTTTTCAGTACAATTTCAGTTGATTACAATTGACTATGACTATCTAATATATACGTGTATAGTCGTCTGTGACACGATTCACCCTCGATCTCTTCTTATCTTACTTTTTTTATTATCTAAACAGAAGTTTCCTTTATGTACCTTAATGAAAAATGGAAAATGCGAAATGATACACAATAACGTGGCGCAATAAGACACAAACAACTTATATCTAATTGGGTTCCTGAACCTGAACCTGAACCTTTTTGAAATAACCATAGCACTTGAACGATCATATGCATGCCTCTGGAATATACTATTTCTAAATTCATTCATTTCATTGATAGCATGGCAAATCACATTTACATGAATGTAAAGTAAATATGTAGTATTGTACACAAATGAAACACTTACTTAATTTCAAAGATGACACTGGATATCTGATTGTTATTTGCATTTAACGTTTGGTTTCTCCTATTATGTAAATTTTTGGTAGCGTTTTGAGAAAAATATATATTATAAGAATATTTATCAACAATGAATTTAAATCGTAAGGTCATGTAATAACACATAGTATCTATATTTTATTATTTAGGGTTGCACAATATAGAAAGACATGATACACCTTTTAACCAGATGATGTTCATCAGTTAATCAGTTAATCAATCAAATCAAATTGATGAACAAATTCAGTTTTAATTGTTAAAACATTCACAAAATATGCTGCTATGTTGCATCCATTAATTCTGACTCAATATCCACGTCCTATGCGTTCCACACTTTACAGCTGTTAAAGTAAATATGCCTTGTTCCCAGTATTGGCCAGGTTTACATGTATTGATTTTATGAAGTGGCATCATAATGAGAGAAGCCTACTTTGATGTTTATTGCATCATTCCTGGCAATAAAAAGTGATATTGCAATGAAGTTATTAACACTAAACGAGAAAAAGGTTATCAAACACTTCGACACATACTGGTTCTCAGTAACTGCACAGTATCATTGACACAATACAATACAACCTGATGTCAGACTGACATGCAATAAGCATAGTGCCAGACGTTGAATGTTCATTACTTTAGTCTGGTTTACTTCATTACTTTCATGTCAGGTAATTTCCGAAACAGTGGGCTCCTGACTATCTGTAAATGCCTACAGAAATCTGTAAATTACTTTAAGAACGTTTCACATTATACAGAGTACATAGTTCTTTTTTAAAGATTTCTTTAGTTTTGTAAAGTCGTAAAGAAAAACAATTGACATATCTTAAATAATTCAGAAATGTTTAGCTCTATTCATTGCGGTAAAAGAGGGAGGCTTCCCTGAAATCGAACTAATTTTTTTATCCCCCGCCACAACAGTCTGGACATAGAACCAAGAAGAGGGAAAACTATATTTCGGCCTCAAACTTCAAAACTATTCAATATATTTTGCTGAAACTTTGTACAGGTATCAACCAAGTAGTCTAGATTTGCCTTTTGCTATATAGAAATTTTAGAATATTTTTTTTTTTTACGAATGCAAACAGTCTGGACATAGAACCAAGAAGAGGGAAAACTATATTCCGGCCTCAAACTTCAAAACTATTCAATATATTTTGCTGAAACTTTGTACAGGTATCAACCAAGTAGTCTAGATGTGCCTTTGGCTATATAGAAATTTGATCACTTATGAGTTATGAGTTATAACAATTTTCAAAAAAGTAACTGCATTATATATTCAAAATGCATAAATATATTCAAAATTCCTACATGGCGGGGGATATGGCCGACTCTGTCTGCTTGTTTCTATCTTGTGATGTGTATAATGCCAAAACTATATGCGTTACGTTTCTTGGAGTATAGGTTTATAGGTACACTTACAGAAAGCACTTAGATGTAGCCATCATCTTTAAGATCGTATGATGTAACAAGTCTACCCAAATAAGCTGTAAATTCAGTCTTTTTTCATGTTTTAATTACACCTCCTCTTATTGATTAGTAGGGTAATATTCAAGGCCCCTGATCAACTTTTTGTATGTCTTCATGACGTACTGGTGACCTTTTATAGTAATAATAGATTAGATTTATCTCTTTTTAACGATGGGATGTCTAAAATCGTTCAGTCATTCACGGCAAAATTCCTGTTTTCATATGGAATCTCGTATTGCATGAGTAACTTGCTAGTAAGTGCAAGATGAAAATTGATAATTGTTATTTTTTAAAGGAATGGTTTCGGTTTCTTGGAATTGACTGCCATTTCCCCCAGCATTACACAGTACTAGCATATTGGTTTTAGTATGTTAATATTTGTGCACACATGGAGTTTTCTTTAATCTTGGCTTTGACGTTTTGCCAACGTCATTACATTTTGAATAATTGTAAACACTGATACATTGTAGTTACGTTTCAGGTTTCTAGTTGTCTCTTCAACGAGACGCTATCGCTCTCATTATTCTTCCGCGGATATCTCAAGCCTATCATTCACAATCCACTAACGCAAAAAGGTATATGAATTTTGTGAGACTAATGGAAAATTTATCGAGCATCAGCCAATTAAAAAAGAGCCTTTAATGTGTTGTATTTCACTTTTCAACATTACATGGTTTTCTTAAAATAATTTACCTCAATAATAATAATAATCACTGATATCTTTTGTTGATTCAAAATGCATGGATGAAATAAATGACAGAATCCAAATGTGTATTATAAGATCGTTTATATTCCATAAGATCTTTTGACTGTTTGACTCAGAGGCACCTGCTGATAAAACTAAAGCATCTTAAATACGATATCAATTGCCATACTCCTTATGACAAAGCATGGCACTTATATAAATAAAATACTATGTGATTTTCATGAAATTACGAGATTTACATTCATTGTGTTTTATGTCAAAGATTTTTACGTTCATTTGGTGTCCGATTCATTACAGAAGTCTTATATTATGTCATGTATGACACAGAATTATTAGAAGATATCAAATGGACATTATTGTGGATGATTCACAAAGTTCTAAGGTGTGATCCACAAAAGTGACATATGAGTTATTACCAACATTGCAGAAAAGGGGTATCATACAATGATGCTAAGACGCCAAAATGCCCAAAAACTAATCTCGCTCTAACAACGAGATTTTGTGATTTCCTTCACCTTTTGACCCCCTACTTGTAGAATGTAATGTAAAGGCAAGTTGACTTCCTGTAGTATTGTATAGCCTCATTTAGCATAAAAACATTTATTTATGCTTCTCTCTTGAGAATTATTCTTCAGCTTTCATTCAATGAACGATCGTTGGAGAAGATAGTCAATATTTTCTAAGGCCAGGTATCATATGATATTAACTTTTAAATATGGATTGTATTGTTATATTTTGTAAAGGATAAACTATGTTGTAGCCAAGTGACATTTCAACATACTCAGTTACACTGATTGATATTTGTGCATTTAATAATTATTTAAAGAGCGTTCTTGTCTCATAGAATGTTTATCAGATTGACCAATAATTCAGGTTAAATTGATTATTCCATTCACTAAGTTTGTTGTTATAGTGCATCTAATACATACGACTAATTTCCCATTTCCATTTCTTTGCACACATTACAGCTGCTTAAAAAAATGCCTTCCTTTTTTAGACAAGAGACAGGGTTACAGATAGTGGTAGGAATCTGCAGAATGAATTATTTGTTTTTTTCCCCGCACCTATGACACGGTTTGCTGAGCAGGAAAACTATTTTCATGTATAATGAAATTTCTGACAATAACAAACATTAAGCAATAATAGCAACCTTGACATAATAACCATCCGACTTAGCCCCAGGCTGTTATATTCATTTTTAAGTACTTAACCAAGAGATTATTTGTTTGAGACTATTCAGTGAAACTGTTTGTTTGTGTGTAAAAAGTAAACTAATGTTTTATCAATAAAGAACTTTTCTGAACGTTTAAAACAATTTAATTTACAGATTTACGGTATGATATATGTATTGTGACGTTGTCGTGAGGAATCTAGACTGTAAAATGTTCCGTAATGATACCTAAACAAGGTGCAAGTCAGTGTTAAACGTTCATTTTCTTGTTCTGTGTCTCTGTGTTACCAACTTGAATTATTTGTAAAATAGAAGTTCACAACTTGTAATATCCGAAAGTGTAATGAGTTTACTTTTCATAAATAATAACATTCGTTATTGACAATTTCCTATGCAATGCAAAGCCATGGACGTTACTACTTGACATATTTTATATGGTCCAAATGTTCTGCTCTATTTAGTGTTGTCAACTATTTATATATATATATTTACAAGGTAATTCTGTGTATGTACACACATTCTGCAACAACATTAACATTAACGCCTGGTAAATGTAACACTACACTGTTGATCTTTCTGAGAGTTAAATCTATGAATAGCAGGTGATTTCAAAAAGTATTTCAGAAAAATGGTTGTTCACAAAACTTAAACAATTGACAAACGAGAGTGAAATATTATTCTCTCTTGCAATGTTGCAAAGGTGACATATAGGTAAAGCATATTTAATTGATTGCCATCTTCCTTTATTGTAATTTAGCAGCAGGACATTGCATCTACATGTGGTCACTTCACAATTCCATTCTACACAATTCTATTCAATAATGGACATGTGTTAGTTGCCCACTTACATTTGTTCATAAATTAGTTCTTCCATTCATTCATATAGTTACTTACAGTGTTAGATTAATTGATTTACCGCATGTATTCTTAAAAGTTTACTGATACCCTCTCATTATGTGTGATAGATTCAAATTTACATTCGTGGTTTTCATAAGCGTATCTCTTACTGTTTTATCTTCAGACTAACACAGTTTGCAACTCCTTTGATGAAAGAAAACGATAGTGTAAAACTAAACAACGAATATTTAGTGAATTAAGGTCATTGCTCCCTCATTTGTTAAGTGGTGGTAACACTTTTGATACAAATTGCTTTTAGTGTGTTTGATGTGTCTACTGTCATTATAGCTGTTGATAAATGTATTGCAACCTTTTGCTTTTACTGTCCCCATAATGTCATGTTGACTGCTATAAAGCTGGGATCAGATGACATATTCTCCGGGTTTCTCATGAACACTTGGGTTGTTTCCTTTGAAGTTTACTTTTTTTTATATCTTATTCACGTCATGAAGTATCTCAGGGCAGTGTAACTTTGTGCAATCTATCATTGCTTCTTGACATAAACAGCGTTTGAATATATTCTGTTTACATTCGAACAGACACAATTCTAGTGAGGATGCATCAAATAAAATAGAGTTCTACCTGAATAACTAACTCTGCTGGTATAACGAGAGTTGAGAGGATATACTGTTTCAGTATGTATCACAGTAACCTTATTTACACTCTTCAAGTAGATTTCAAGAACAAAAGTAGGATTTTTTAAAAGCTTGCACTGGCATTGATTTGATATGTTATGGTCTAGAGTCATACAATCTAGAATGGTTTGAAGCGATAATGTTGGTTAATAAAACTGCCAGATAACTCTTTAAAATAGCTATAAAATACTTTCGTCTAATTTCTAATAGTTTCCCAGTTTCATTTTATATGATATTTTTATATTGCAATTCTTTTTTTAAAAAATAATAATATGTGACCTGTACAGCAAACATATTTCTAAAATATATAAATATATTGAAATATTACCTCGTTCAACATACACTGTCGGTCAAAATAATTTGTATTTGTAACGTTCTATTTCAGAAATAAATTTTGGATAAATAATTGACTACGAGAGTGTATATATAGTCTTACAAGTATGTACAATGTATTTACAATTCAATTCGAACCATCAGCTTCAGAGACTCAATCGTCAGGATTCTCGATGGTTGAGCAGATAAGCTGGTGATTGATACCTGTTTCTGTGGCAGTGAGTTCGAATCCTGCATGAAACGTTTCTAGGGGTGATCTGAGTACGGTATAGAATCGTTCAGGCTTGGTATTGATTGGTCCAAAAGATAAGGGGTACTAACCGAGTCATTGAATAGTATGTTAGATTAGAATGATTCTAAAGCAGCCGTATCATTCATATTTAAGATCAGTGAGGTAACATGATTTGTGAGTTATAATAACTAAGACAACAAATAAAATGTCTTTACTCCACACCTCGTTGATGTAACTGGATCCATAGTATTCTATACTCATCCAGTGAACCTCAGGGTTCGAGTCCACATTTGACCGGGTGTGAAAACCTTGTGAACTTTGTGCACAGACTCTTTCAGTCACCAGCTATGAATGAGTGGCTCGAAAGGATGAGCATGGTTCTTTAAAACTATAGTGTCATTATGAGTGACATCCAAATTGAGCCAATGATCGAAGGAAATCAAAAGCACCATTGAGCAGCTGTTAGTAGCTGGATATTGGCGCTATACAAATGTTTTCGTGTACATATGTATCCCGAGATCCTGCAAAATAAGCATATTCAACATTTAAATTAGCGTACAGGTGCTGTTGAATATCTTTTTAATTTCCTTTTCAAATTCCCGTTAATTGCTCTAAATAGAAACGTTGAAATAACCCTGACGTTGAAGTTTACTTATTGATCACTGTAAGTCTAAACTTTCAAACTGTAATTGAGAGGCTTTCAGTAATTCATCCTCACTGACCGAGGGGTTTGTATTTTTCCGATACTCTCCACTATATCAGAACATATACAATACCCTGGGTATCTGAGGATGTCAGTAAAGATATGGTATCGGTGCTATGATTATCTAGGATAGGAAAGGTAGGATACATAATCGTCATTTCTGACATTGTACAATTTGGGATCATAATAAATGATTAGCACAATGTTCAAAAAGACTCAAAGCAAGAGAACAAAATTCCAGAATAGTGAAATATCGCATGGAACTTTTTATCCTCGTTATGAAGGTAGATTTTGCTGATAGAAGCAGGATTCGACGGTAATGATCTAAAAGAGCTCTTGACTTTCATACTAGAAGTAGACAGATAAAATACATTCAACACCCTTTCCAGACAGAATCCATATGTGACAAGTGTCAATTTACAGATAATGCTCTTGGAGAGGTACTTTATGATCAAAAGAGAAATCTTTGACATTTTCAGAAATTGTTATGGCGCCAGTGTGGGCACGATCACTATCATTTGTCCTTAAAAATGATCTGAAATAAAAGTAAAGGATCTACTTTGAGAAATTCAATCTATGGTTGAGGCTATACCAGTTACACATAATTTAAGAAATGGTGTAGCTTTTATTGGCATCCGTTCAAAAGCAGATATGGTGAGAGATGTATACACTGGTCTCTCGCTATGCCAACGGTCAATATACAGTGGTGTCTATTTTAAGACTCCGTAAACCATGCCATAATTTGAATACAATTATTCTTAAGTTCTGTATTCTTCAGATAAGTGGGTATACGTTTCATTTTTCCATGTTCATTCAACTAATACTTTGAAGGATGTAGTTTTACAATTGATTTAGGCTGAGGACCTTTGTTAAATTTAGATGACAGTATGTTTTTCGTACGCGTAACATGGTCGTGTTAATGGTCGAACAAGTCATAAATTGAAATGAATTGTAAGAATAAGTTTGTAATTATGTTTTTAAAGAATTTACGTTTTAATTACCATTCACGTTTGCCGGATTTTTCAATAGACAGGTGAGATAAATGTGCTCAGGCATCAAGATTTTATTTTTTATGAGAAATGCGCAGTCAGTGTTCAGATCATAAATCTAAATACGAAATAAATCTAATCACGAACTGAATTACTGTGATGTTGAATTTAGTTGCGTTTTTATTTATTTTATTACAGGAAGTACATAATTAATGTAATACTATTTCACATTCTTGTATATGAAGCTGATTGATAATGATAAGTGATCATCACATCTGGCAACGGGGAGCTTTATCATTATCAACCCAAAGCTACGAGGAACTTAACTGTCACAATCCTTACTGACTCAACTTTTGGAAAAGTGTGAGACAGTACAAATTAATTACTTCTTTATTCTTTTCAGTTTCAGACAGATTCCTTTAGAGCATGGTGACAGTGGCTTATCTATTTCTAGCCTCAGGTCCTGCAGTCTCACTGATACTGTTGTGAATTGTCTCGCCCAAGGTTTCACCAAGAATTTTCTAGACATGTTTGTGAAGGTTGATCATCATTAAACAATATCATTTCACCTTTGTAGTGCAAAGAGTAACACTCAATAATCAGACATAGGTTCCTTCCACCTTAATTTATTGATACAATGCAATATATATAAATTACATGTAAAACCAAAATTTCATCTTGTAATTTTAGTAAAGGATTTTGTTTGTATTAAATAAAAAGTGTTCCACTAGTTATTTAAAATAGTGATCCGTATTGACATTCTGTTTTCATTTTTCCTTTTGAAATAAAACACCCGATACATCATTCAGGTTTTTGGATACAAGAACTATAAATACACACGCATTAAGAATATTGAGACTTTGAGACAAGAAATAACACATAAAACACGTTTTCATTGAGATAACAAGAATGGATTTTTACCTCTTTAGATAATTCATAGCATTTAAAGAGATGGACATGATAGTTAACAGTTATTTGCTAGCTGACCGTGTGTGTCAGTGAGTTTCGTGCATGTCATATAATCATTTCCCTCAGCTACCACAAAGAAGTATTTCCTGTTTTGTTATATCTCCATTAAAAACGAAAGTAAGCATCTTCTGTTTATACACAAATTGTGAAGAGCAGATTCAAAGTCTATTTTCGATACACATGTTTTTGGTCTTAGTTAAACGATGCAATTTTTTGTCTTCTGAATGACGTATTTGTGAAAGATTATCGTGATCTGTTTATACATTTGCCATGGCTCACATGGTTCTAAACTTCCCTAATTATGATGTAGGATGTAGTGCTATGTACAGCTTCTTGTGTCTATTGAATCCAATCTGAAAGCATTAACGTCATAGGTAAAGTCATTGGGACACTCTCAGGCACCAATGGTGCATGCACCTACATTGTAGCTACAACACCTTAACACGTAGGATTGACAATACAGCTCTTCTCATGTTACAGAAGAATAGAGATCGTCAAACGAAGGACTGCATGATTTTATTTAGTGCCCATCACAGTTTATTATGTTACTTCGGGTGAACATGTACCTTTTGTTATCGATTATTGAACACATCCTGGGTAATTTCGAAAATGGCTGCAAAGATCGATCTAAGAAGGAATGTACATGAAATGAACTCTTATAGTTCATATAATGCTAGCTGGCTTGAAGTGATATCCACTTTTTCAATCAGATGCATTACTTCGATCTCATCTGTATGGAGAAATTGTAAGGAGTTGTTTGTAATGAAATTATTGTGAGCTAACAGATAGTAATGCAGACAGATATAACACGCAACTCATGGTGTCAGTTCCACCATGGTGTCAGAGTGAGAAGGTTGTTTAGGAACACCATGTTTTTTTGGTGGGGTCAATTGTCCTATTTCCTAGTTCACTATTTAGAAAGATTTAGAAACAAATCTAGTCCGTAAACATGTCAAATCTTCCTGAAACAGCCGAAACAAATTTTTAACAAAAAAATATTCTTAAAATCTTAATGTTGTTTTTAAAATAGAAAAATAACAAATCTCAATATTTTGTCATTTTCAGACAAAATAACGAATAAATGTTTCCAAAAATATAACTCATTTCCTTTTTATGAATGTGCATTCATTGTCAAAGAAGACAAAGTCCAACCATTTTTACAATTTTCCCTTCAATTATTGCATAATCAGAAATAGGCCAATTGACCACACCCATGAAGAACTGGTGATAACTTATTAACCATTAAAGTTACAGGTCTGATTGAGTGTTACAACACACAAAGCAAATTCCTCTGAACAATTAACTTTTTATGATATTCAAATTCAAAGTGTAACATTTCTTTTGGCGTTCAGTTTGATTTTACTGTTGAGAAGGCGGAACAGGGGGAGCCGAGAATTTCAGTTTCGGGGCTGCTCTGCTTTTGCTGTGATGTCATATCATTTCCGACGTTATCATGTACATGTTATGACAATTTGCAGACTGGGATAACATAATGATTTAAGTCGTGATAGTTAGTTTGTTTTATAGAAAAACAGTATCTTCTGTCTAGAACCGATACTAACAAACTTGCAGATCCAGAGATCGCCCACGTGTAGAATTTTAAGCCACATGTTATTCTTCGTCGACAGAATATCCCTCACATCGTATCATGGTATCCTTAAATGTGAAATAATACATAAACCTTTGAGAAATACTTCGAAATAAAACCTAAATGAGAATGAAATGCTACTTGATGTTAGAGACCACACATTAGAGTGACTAGTGTTACAATAACTAATATTTAGAACAAACACAGGGGAAACAAGTATCACCTATGAATAAATATAACAATAGAATAGAATGTATGAAAACGCCAATGGGGGTCATGTAAGGCATTTCAATATATGCATCATTCGCATAATGTTAGCTTAATGTGTCAAAGCATACATAATTTTATTCAATGAAGAATGAATCAAAATGGATAATTTCTCTTGGGATAATTTCATGTTAAAACAGAAGTAATACAAAAGCTTCTTTTGTGTTCATATTTTACCTTCTGGATACCTGTCCAATTTCCCTATTACCTTGTTTCTTAACCTGTTAGTGGAGATTGCTGGTTTGGTGAAAGCAGCACAGCCCTTCCCCCTATAGTACGAATGTAGGTAAACAACATTGTCAGTCATTTGATAGTTTTTCTCTGAAGTTGGAAATTCTGTAGAAAAAATACCCTTGATAATATGGTTTAACATAAATATTTTATACCACTAACCTACACTAGAAACAAAATCTTCACTTTGGTGTTTCATCTTTAACAGTACAACCGTTCATGTGAATTGTTAAGACATTTTACTTAATGTTCTCTGACGCTCGTCTTATTAACACGAATCACTTTTAGATGAACATGATTTATGATGTTTTGAACTTGACAGAGCCAAAGAGTAACAGCTGTTGAGTGCTAGACTGTACTGATGATGACAGTGATGATTAGGATGTAAGGAGAACGTTTTTACACTTCAGGGGATTGTTTTGGCGCCAGAGGTATTTCGTTGACTGTGTCTTTAACAATATCAGAGAGCATTATATTATGCACAGCCTTCTTTTTATGACATTGTGTGGCAGTATCAACCAGTTAATAATACACCGAAACTCCATACCATGCATTGAAGGCAAATGCATTGTGTGGAGTTGACTGTGGGAACGATAATGAAACGTTCAGACTTTTGCACATTTATGTATAATCCTGTACTAAGTACAACTTGTTTCCATGGAACAGATAAAGTTTATCAATTTGACAAAAGGGTAAAAAAGTACTACTTTTGTACAATGCACAAAAACTTAAAATATATTCAATGAATAGATTTTTACTCCAAAATTGAATTGAATGAATTATATTTGTGTATGCAAAGGCACCAACAATATTTTGTTTCAGAAATCAAACGTTCGTACCTAAGCAAAGGACGTTCAAACTTCCAAAATAGTTACCTCTTTAGCTATCTGAAATTGAATCCTTTCCTGTACTGAGACCACACGAAACGCAATAAATGAGCAAACAGTGGACAGATTACTATATCCCGGAACATATGTCAGGAGAATAAACACCTGAAAACCACGGCACTAAACAGACAGACAGGAACTCGTGTTTGTATTTCGACAACGTCTTCAGTTGCTTGAAGACTGCTAGTAAAAGCTCTTAACTTGTCAATGGAGATTACTCGTGAGTCTGATGATGACAGAACAGCGCTTCTGTTGATGCTAGTTGAAACAATCATTTCACACATCACTTACATTTATTGCTTCCTTTGAAACTGGAATGTATGTAACGAGTTGGTAGACATGTAACATGTACATTTCAATATCACTGTTTCACAGAGTTCCATGTAAGTTGACATATGTTTCTCGTGCATTTCTTAGATCTGAATCATTGATACTACATTCCATCAAATCATCAGCGTTGCTTTAAAAATATTTGAAATTAATCTCTAAAAATACATAAATGGCCCCTTTTGTACTCATCTTAGAATTTTTGAATAAATCTAACCATATACAATCAAAATAAAGAAAATCATAAAACGAAACGAATAGCTATTTGAACTGCATGTGTGGTATGGTTAGTACACTCAACACACAAGTTTTCAGAATAAATACAACGTTACAATAGATAGCCAAATTTAAAACTGTGTTTCAATAAGCTTTAATTGCAAATCACTTTTGCATCATCAGCGTCACATTGGGACAACCATTACGATTCATTTGTCTTTACTTCTCCATCTTAATCTAAAATCAACAACACTAACTGTAAATAGAAGCACAGAACACGCAGGTAATGGTACCTCATTGCCAAGTCACACGATCATAGCAGAAAGGAGAACTAGGTTGAGCTATTTGTACAGAATCACAAAATGAAAGCACCAATCGAGTCAAGTACCATGTGGTTTACCCAAAAGTTGGTAATTTAGTAAACAAGATGAACTAACATATTTTTTAAAACAAAAAACTCAAAATATGATTAATGGCATTAATCGAAACATATATAACATGTAGACAAAACAAAAGTAATTGTTCTCACATATTTCAGTTTTGATTGCAAGATACTAATAAATCATTTCAAAAGTTTTATAATTTAAAATTGATGTTTTCTTATTTCAAAGGAAATATGAAATGCATTGGAGTATAAAATGTGAAAGTTTGTTTATTCATAATAATCAATAACTGCTCACAAATCAGCCGTTAGCGTTAACAAATAAGTGGCAAGAATGGAAGTTTAAACTATTCTTAAAGTACATATACACTCCCTAAGTTTGTTCGCATGTCTGAAGTTGTCCATTAAGTCATTACTGACTCAAGGTATTTACTGTGATTAAGAGTCACCCATACTGTTCCAACAGTGTTATCTCGTCTTGTCTGATCCTTGATCTATAGATGATACTATTTCCGGAGGGTTTAAACTGAGAAGGAATAGCTTTGATCATAACACAACGATATCATACCAGACCTTATTGCACAAATCCCCTTTAGATTAAGGTTATCTTAACTCAATGATATCATTATCACCTTAAGATGTCCTGAGTGGGATAAGTATGTTAATACAATTTGTGCCGACCCTTTATCTTGGCTGAAGTCTCTAATAACCTATCGTGTTTGGTATCTGAAACAATGGTTTAAATTGAATGACTTTTTCGGAGTATTTATAGCAAGTACTGATTTTGTTAGTCCATTGAACTTTAATACAATAATCAGAGAAATATTACTTTTAAAATAAAACAAATCTAACAATCAGTATTTCAAAAGAAAAAATCTCACCACCAGTTCATCAGTATATTTCAGATCGTTTCATACTAAGGAATGCAAAACCTGTGAGTTATTCACAGTTCTGAGTGAACACAAATCAAATTGTCCAGTTCCATGCTAAATTATGGACAGCCTTTGAATCGTTCACACTTTTCACGACACCTTTCCAGACAATTAATTGAATGAGTCTGGCAAGAGGAACACACCAATATGTTATCTGTAGCTGATGCTGACATGCACTCTACAACAAACTTAACCACCCTGTGATAGAGTCTAGTCTTAGAGTTATGGTGCTACACATTGCCACCCAGGAGATAGAACTCACGCATTGTCTTAACTTGTAAATAGAAATGAAATGATACAATGTCTTGATGTTAGCAGCAACTTATGTTTCTAATCTCCAATATAGTCTTAAAGGCATACATACGGAAATCATGTGCTTTGAATATGACCAGGGAATCACGGAATGGTCACTTCGGAAAAAAAAACCAACTACGATTTGATTTGTAAGATATTTTTCAGGAAAAACATTGAATAGTTGAGCATAAAAATCACATTTACAAGGAATATTAATAAATACAATCGTCACACATTGTCCATACACTGAACGCACATTGTTTGGGAAATGTGTTCCGTTATAACCAGAAAGATGTTCTCGACTTCATTGAAAAGCTGGATTTGCCTCTATCATTCACTGTTGGCAACATTCCAAAATAACAGCATCTTTTATCACGACACCACATGAGTAACAAGCTCTAGTTAACATTGTTCAACTCAGCTGCAACGAAAAAACACCTGCCTTGTTGCAATAAGGGATCCTTATTAGTTTACGTACTCCAAGTTGAACAAACACCAAACGTCTCATAGCTATAGTATACCTTTATATTTAAAATAACGATCATGTATTACTTTTAAATCATATTTACCTCTATCTAAATTTGATATATAAATACGAACTTAATTGTATACCTTGATGGAACATAATCAATTGTAGATTGTTGTTTTAAACTTGAAAATGCAACATCCAGACATTGCGGAATTAGCTATATAAATACGGGACATAAGTAAGTACATTTGACAAGTATTCGATTTTTATGATCAGTGATAATTCCATTCAATGTGTATGGACATCAGATGCTCTGAACTGGAATATTTTAGATAATTGCATTTTATGCATATAGGAAGGATGTGTATACGTGTGTATAAATGCTAACTTAGTTGTATACTTAGATAGAACATAATTAATTGTAGATTGTTGTTTAACTTGACAAAGTGGAGCAATTAGCTAAATCATTAACGAAAAGCAGGACATAAACAAGAACATTTAAGTATTTAAAAGCTTAAGTTCACTGATAATTCCATTCACTGTGTATTGACATCAGGCTCTCTATACTGGAAGTTGTAACATAATTGGAATTGGCGTATTTGAATGATGTTCTCTTTCAACATTGTATGTGTGTAAGTGTATTGTCTCGACAACTATCAGATAATTTGAAATAGTGTTTATATCTAAAAAGATGTACGTTCAGACATATTTTCTTTGAAGAATGAAAACAATTTTACTACAAGATTTCGTTATTTCTGATAACACATTCCCAACAAATGTGAGTTTCAGATAAATAACCCAGAAGATTGAACATCTTAAACATTCTTCAGACGCCCCTCATAAAATATAGCTGATTGTCCATCTCACTCCGAAATGTGCACCACATGTCTTTAGATAGTCACTTGCTTGAATAATTTATACACTCGTCTTCACTATCCTTTACCTTTTATAAGAGACCTGAACGCTAATGCGGTGTAGGGGTGAAAGGGTTAAGCTAATAGTTTATGTTCAGTTTGTGTGAAAAGTGGATATGAGCTGTTACAGAGCAAGTGGATCTTATTTTAACACTTGAAAGACATCTCAGCTGAAACGTAAAAACATGTTGTTAGAGAGATGTATGAGTATTTCTTTGTTCTTTGTAACGCACGAGCATTATTGCAGAGTGAATTTGTTATAATACTAATAGAATATTTGTGAAAAAGTAAATAATGTAAACAATTCGAGGGAGAAGGTGCATTGAAAGTAAAATGATAAAATTAAGATTTTACTTTTAAAAGTTCAACTCTTAAATCTCTAAACATGTCAATATACAAACAACCTAACATTTGGGAATAACATTGATTAAGGATTGAATGGATAATGACCGTTGATACTTAAGACGATGAAGAAATGCATTGTTTGCAGTGCTGTTCCTGAATTTAAACGAGCACAGGTATCACAAAGATCAACACCACAGCAGGAACCGATTACAAGACATACAGGAAACTCAATACAGTGTCAGCAGACATGTGGGTATCAGGAACAGTAAACTATCATCACCACCACTACCACTACCACTAGTAGTAGTAGTAGTTGCGTCAGTCGAAATTAATTACTCATGGCATGTCAAGATAGCACATCAATACATTCTACAATGAATTTAATCTTGTGTTTAAGATGCATCAATAATAATCCTCGATTTTAAATTATGATAGAATATGATAATACAATTAAATTCTCCCAGAGAACAATTTATGTTTCGATTCCTTAAAACGAAACAAAATAAAAACATGAAAGACATTTATTAAAAAACCTATTAGTGAATTGCAGTGAAATGTATATCAGAAGATAAGTGCAGACCTAATTATCTTCTTTTCTCAATATCATTGATATATAATTGTTTTAAATTGTAAGTAACATCGAGATTAAACACGTAGTGTCGTATCATCAGTATACATCAGACTCAGACATCTTTCACTACAGATAATTGTATCAGCAGACACTCGCTACTGAGCATTAACTATAACAATACTTCTAATGAGAGACAAGAGCAGATTACCTTACAGAGTAGAGTACCACAAGTGCAAAACAAAATCATCTTTGAGAATAATACAATAAAATAGTTTGTTTGATCCTCTGCTAATTTATTTCACAAGTTGTGTATTTATAACTTTTGGTACCTTCCTTGTATAGCAATACTAGTCTTTTTGTATCATTTCAAATGGAGAAATAGTATGTTGCTAATAAACAATTGTCATATCTAATGAAAGTGATTTCTGTTGAAAAACGCATTAATAATATCAGGATGTTTATCATTTTCATGCCTGGAGGGACATTATCAATCATACCAAATACACAAATTATAAATTGCAACCAACAACACATTTCTGGCACTTATATCTAAGTTTGGACCAAACTGAATGTGTATGGAGCTTCCAAGACTTACAATAAACTTGAGCTCTTCACACAAGGTCAACTGAGGTGAATATCAGAAATTGGAAACTATCATCACCACCTTGTCGACTTGTCTTCTAATTATCAGACATTGTGAACAATCATGCTGTTATTACCATATAAGTGCGTCTGCAGCAAACTTTGTATTTCGTCAACTCGTGTTGAACAGAGATAACGGAAAAAACAGGCTGCACTGTTTTCTTGGGAATGTACCAGGAACCTTGAATGAAATGTTACACAACAAATGCATTCTGTTTATTTTCAATATATTTGTGTCACAAGTCAAAATTTTATTACAGATGATATGTAGAATAATGTATTCTACAAATAATAAAATCGGAATAGATCAAGACGATCAAGTTCGGTGTAAGATCATATGTCTTCAGATGATTGCTTGCTTGAATTAAATTGCATGAATTTTATTTTATATCAAATTAAAATTCATAACTGACTGTCTAATATGTAACAGTAATTGTCAAATGCAGAGCAATAATAGACTTATAGTATCTTCTGAGATAACGCTTGTTTAAATAGATGCTATGAATCACTTACATTTGCAATATTGATAATTTAATTTCAATAATCTCTGAAACATTTTAAAATGTCATTCCAAATATCACATATTGTGAATGACAATATCCCCCACAATTATTATTTGCATTTGTTATCCAAAAAAATAATATGATATCAATCTGGAAAGAATTCTCAGTTGTTTGAAACTGTTTTTACATTGACATTTTAAGTAACTGCCATGTCAAATTCAGTTTAGAAATATTTCGAAAACTTGCCTGTTTACTACTTGCACCACATGTACATTGCAATTTATCAATTAGAAGTTTACTGAGTCATATCAAATATGTTTTGCTGAATTATACAAACATATTAACGTTTTTATTCTTTCACCAATTGTATATTTATAAATATCGGCACCGGTACAATGATTATTGGTTTTTTTTTCTTACTGATAACAGTCTCGTGTTTCATGCTAGACAAAATTTGAACGAACCTGGAGAGGTTCCTATATGAGGAGCATCTCCCATCGGGTACTTATTGCAATTAAATCTCTATGAAATGAAATTAATACGATAGTTAAATATTCCAGGTCTACCAGGTTACCACACATATCAAGCACAAGGTCTTATCACATGGTGCTGTGAAAAACCAGAGTAGGTAACAGTATTTGAGAATTCTAGTAATTAGCAAAAATAATCTCATTCTCAGACATTTAATCTTAAAACAAGAAAGAAACCTAGTAGAAATACTATCGTGACTGTGTCTGATCTGATAGTTAAGAAAGTGAGGCGGGTTATGCCAGCACGAGTTACGTCCCTTCCCGCTATCCATCGGTACATAGAGGTGACGTGACAGTTGTTGGATCATTGTCTGGTAAGTAAATTAACTAGATATTTTGGAAAGTTTTATACTAAATATTTCCTGGAATATTTGTTACAACTGTCGTATCATTTTCTTTAGGAGATGAAATTGGAATAACTTCCTAGCGCTCCGAAAAGTAATGTCTTTTCCCACTTGCAATCTCTCAATACCCCTAGGCATTTTGGGATCAATTTACTGTTAATAATGCACATATGGAATATGATATTACAAAAAAAATCTAATTTAACCTTCCAAGTTGTCTCTACAGTAATCCTATGATAAACATGCATACTCATCTGTTCAGTAAAGTGCAAGAGATGTCAATAGCAAAGATAATTGGACATGGCAATTGGGCACATATGGAAATACCTCAAATCAGATATGACAGAAAATCAACAGTTATTTGATGTTTCTTGGCATCGAATCGAATATGCAGAATGACAAAACATTTTGAGATTGTAACTTTATATTCACAACTTCCTTAATCATTATTTCCACTGCACTTTACAATGTTCAATAATCAATATTCTCGCCTTAATGTAGACATGAAGGTAGGTGTCAGTATCAGAGTGTTAATGGTACAATGTTGGTGATATCTTTATTCAGTATAGTTTAGGTTCCTTTGTACTTCAGGACATTGAGGTATGTGTTATAAACACATTAAGAAACAAAAGACTACGTCATATTAATCACTTGTATTCATTTAACTACAATGATGCTAAGATACTACTTAACATGCAACTATATTCTCCTGAGGTGTGTCTTACAAGAAGATCTCATCATAACAAAACATTCCCCGGATTTATCAAGTCCCCAAACATCATCACAATGGTAAAAATACGTTCTAACTAGACTACAGTGCCTCGGGAAAGAAGCGTCAAATTAATGATCAAACTCTTGTTATACTGTCGTTAATCATGACTCGTCTCATTTCAACTGACATAAAGTCTCGAAAAGCTTATACTTACTTTTATTTCCAAAATGTAATTTAAGATGGAATTGACAGCAATTCCGGAAATCCTTAGTCCTTTCTGAAACCATAATCTAGATAGTAATCGCATGCAATTTGGTGCCGAAGCATTTCCCGAAGTGTAAATTAAATCAAGTACCTCGTCATAAATAAAATAAAAGATAGTACAATACAAGAATTAGTACGTATAATATAATAGCAAATAGTACGACGCAAATATAACAATTTAACAAGCTGTTTCATCAATTTCATCAATTACAGTGTTTGGGAAAGTGTACCATATTTAGAAGAATGAACGCTATAAACGGAACCAGTTGAGTAAAGAAAATATACAAACATTGAGTCAATCAGAATGGCTAAATTGCTTAAATCCTGAAGGAAAAAGTTTTAAAGTTATTTGATGGTGTTCCAAATGCGTGAACATGTATCCGTGGCTTTCTGCCATGACATATATTCTAATCTAATAAACAGGAAAAAAATAGTTGTAGAAGAAGGCATGCATTAACAAACATTTTAACTATCCAATTTGTACATTTCAGGTGGTATTCCTTTTTATGGTAACATTAATGTGTCTTCCACAGTTATCACAAGCTTGTTACTCATGTGTCAATACGGAAGAGGGGAATGTTAACATAATATAATCAATTATCAACTAGATTGTATCTATTGTGTAGTGAAATTATTTGATGACAGTGGACTAACATGAATGATGCAACAATTCAATGACGTCATTGATGAGACAAAGTAACGAGTGAATGTGAGAATCAATTATTGAGTTCATATGATTGATAACATGGTTGGTATGCATGTAGAAACGTAAGAAAAGACTTCCAGTAGTTAATACTAATAATACGTGTCTCTTGAATATTGTATGACATAATTTGTTCAACTGTGATAAACTTAATCATTACCAATATTAAGGTTTGTACAATCTTGATTTCAGATTTCATACAAATATTTATTCTAATGGCACAGAATCCATGATTTAAAAAAAAAATGAATAGAGAAAACCAGTTTATCTCTTTACTTGACACTAACTGATTGTCAAGCCCATAAGTATAGAGTCTATGTATTGCAAATTGCAATAGGTGATGTTCAGAATTCACTTCACAAAATTGCTAAATAACGGCTCTAGTCATTTACTTTTCCCACTCAAGTTTGTTCTTTATGCCAAACATATTTCTCCTCACAATTCAATTACTGTCATCAATGTTAGTAAATAACAGAATTATTCATACTGTCCAGAAAGTTAAATTACTCCACAGAGTCAGTAAGTGTAGTAAATACAAGAGTCTATATAAGTAATTTGTCCACACGCAACATCAGTTGTGAGCATGACCACTCTACATAACAATGATTCCATTAACATACACATATACATAAAAGCAGCGATTTGTTCTTGGTACTTTTTGATACATTTCCTTAAATTGTTTTTATGAACAACAAAACAATGAACATTCATGTGATTAAAGTGGATGAACTTTATAAAGTTTATGTATGTGTTTATTGCCAGCTAATCAGTTTACATAAATAATTTCAAACCAAAGAAATAATAACTGCAATGAATATAATTCATTTTGCGAAAATAACATAATTTTCAGAGGTATTTGTTTCTTGACAATTTGATCAACAACTTTGATGAATATGTTTTTTATGGATCCCAAACTGTATTTTATATCACTTGTGCAGCCACACAATATTTTATGATCAATATGGTGATAAAATATTACATAAAACGTATTTCATGGTCGTTATTTACAAAAGTAAATCTTCTTACTGATTTATGGACGGAACACATATTATATGATGATAGACTGTATTTCTCTGGAAAATGATGTATCAAAGCCAAGGAATGTGTTATTTTGTATTAATGAGCAGAGTTTATGTCAGTCGCGCATCCACGTAATCCAGGAACTGTCTCGCGAACATGAAACAAGTCAGTTCTCTAGTAAGGAATACTTCCTGATTCCATAAACGTGGTTTGTTTTACATCAAGTGAGTATCACAGTGATATACGAGTATGTATAACGTGTGGTTGAAGTTATCACGACAGATCAGCAGCAATTAAAGTTGACATATCAGTTGAAAGGTACTGGTACGTGAAAGATGAATGATTCCATGCCGTATCATCTGTTAAGGGTATGACATACAATTAAGATACAGATCAGTTTGCTGATGTCTTACAAACAGATGATCATCAGTTACATAGGGGTTCCTAAAAAAATATCACTCTACCATATCCCCTGCAAAACAATGACAACACCATGCCAGCTACAAGACCTTGTAATGTATGTTCGGATTACCGTCAATTGGGTAAGTAATGGTATCATTTATCTACGGATATCTGTTTCATTGAACAACTTTTAATCATCATAATTTAACCTTTACAAATATTGTCTTTTTTTGTTTATAAATAACCGATGAAAACCCGAGGCTAATACACTGAACTATTTCTTTTCAATATTTCACTATTTGAAAGTTGTTGTAATATGGGTTCATAAAATGGTCAGATGAAAAGTATAATGTGCTTGTTAATTTAGATAATCACTCTATTTGTCTTATGGTATAATAATTATTGATATGAAAATGTTGTACTAGGATCAAAGATTAAATTATGTGATAATAAGTTGTTTGTTTTGTTGTGGAAAGATTTTTCTGGAATCCTACACACTTCTCAAGATACCTTTCGAGATAATTAACCTCATCATGGATAAGTTTGGCACCAAGTGCACAATGGAATGTTATCTGCAGCCGATGCTGACATCCACTCAAAAGCAAACGAGACACCCCAAGATGGAATCTAGTTTGTTAGAGTAGTATGCATTGCCACCCACTCTTGTCTGAAATTGAAAATAGCATTAATCAGATGCACTTTCTTGATTTGAACAGGCATATTTTTTGTTCATTTGATGCAAATGAGTTGATCCAAGATGAAACTTAAATATGTTTGATCTTTAATTTGAGATTGGACTTTTTTGTGATATTTTATGATTGCATACCATAATTAAGGATCTATCAAATCATTCATTTCCATACATGTATATCCTTACAATCCATACAATACCATGATTTGATATAACATGACAAATATGGTATATTTTTTAAATTCTAATTAGTGTTCACTTTCATCATCTAAGAGATATACTTCGGAACATGTATTTTGTTTTCGTTAGAGATGTTTTATAGGTATCTGTCAATTTTTAGAATAATAGGTTCATTATTTTTGTGATTTCTGAGGAAATACAGCCACGTGCGGTTTCATTACTGATAAACAGTTCCAACACACGTGAATCTTAAATAAATAGGTATTAGTTTATGAAACAAATTAAATTATTAATATAGGTAACGTAAGTTAAGACGCCCCTCATAAATCTGCCAAGAAGGTGTGGCCAATATGCCTTCAGATAATGGCTTCCTTGAATAGTTTATAACGCTGGTTTACTATCTTTAACCTCACAGATATTTTCAGAAGATCTGAAGTTGGAACTCAGCCACTACCAAACACGTGCATTTGATTCCATTCATTTGATAAGGCAACGTACCTGAACTATACGTACCTAAATTCTCCGAGGAAATCACAACTTGCTGTTACCAATGGCAAGTCAGTGTCAATGGCAGATGTATTTAAAGTATCTTTGGTGTTACACGTGAGTCGACGCCAGTTTGAAAAGCCCCCATGAAAACAACAGGTTTTACCAAAACAAGAGAATCCTGTTCTATTATAACAACTCTTCGCTGATGGCTAAAGGGCCCGGGCACTATCAGTTTTAAGTTCACGTTCACACACCCTTCAATACGTGCAGCTTATAAGGTACTTTGTCCTGTGGTTGATGCCAAAGACCGTTTCTATAATTTCACCATAAGATGAATTTAGAATTACAAAAAAAAAACATTGACATATAAATCTTTTCAAAATCCACTTCAAGTTTATTCCATCATTAATGTAACTTAACATCACGATCACAGGATATGTTCAGCAATGAGATGGACTGATAAACTACATACATAAATGGTACATATATCTAAATCACATTCCCTTTTGGTCATGATTAAACAGGGTGTAATGTTTTCCATTGTGTTCTTTGCAATGTGTTTTATACTCTGTGGCATGAACACTAACTGCAATCTGCATATGTCTGTTAGTAGTTTACATTATACGCTGAATTGTTATTAACCGGACATTTTCAAAACAGTTTTACAACAGTTAAAGGCGCTGTAGCACGTTTTTTGCAAAATTTATTTTTTCAAATTTCCCATTTATAATGATAGTTAATGTCATTTAAATTAACTTTAGAGGGTAAAACATCTTAATACACAAACCAATTATCTGTAGTGGTAATAACTTTGTTGCGTATAAAGCAAAAATTGCATGGCGGCCATTTTATTGTGAACACAATTTATTATTTTGTATTACAAAAACGATTCCCATGGCTTTACCGAAACATGTACACTAATTTTAAACTTTATTTTCCGAAGAGAGAATGATGGTTTACTGTTGGTGAAATTATTTTTCAAATACATTTCATCAACTTTTTTGAGTGAAAAAACGTGCTACTGCCCCTTTAAAGCTGTGTATGTATTACAGTAATAAGAATATTTGTTCAAACAACATATATGAGTTGAATGGCGATGTTGTCCATGAAATGTATCTTAATGCATGTCTTGTCTATGCAACTGAGGAAACTGATAACAAGAATTGCAGGAAACTCTACACACAAGGCGAGCAGACAGAGATGTGTATCAGCAACTACCACCTTCATCGAAGCCAACGTGCCACCACGTTATCAGATAGGACTTGTGTTCAGCCACTGTACATCACAGACTTTTCAACAGATGTACAAACTGATTGCAAGACATGGGGTAAACACAACGGGCAGAACATCAGACAGAACACATATTAGAAACAGATTAGCTATCACTACCATTTTAGTCGATTTGTTCCTCATTACTATGAATGATAACCATTCATTATTTTTACCACAACAACATAGGTGTGTCGTTGTCATGTTTGTTATCATTCGTGAGCAAACAACCAAACCAATCCAATGAACTAGATATATGTTTCTTTCTTGAGGAACATATCATGGATGATATTTTAAGGTATTCATACTGAATTAAGTATGTTTACTTTAAACATATTTGAGGTAAAATGACACATTACACACACATCTGGCCTGTTTTCTTTTACTACGCAGTTTGGAAACTCTTTACAAAACGTAGAGAAAAATCTACGGAAATATTAAGTATGACAATATTAATCTGTTTAATTTAATATTACTTTGTCACAAGTCAAAGATTCATTAAGGCCAACATCAAATAAATGAACCTACTGTTTTAGGGTTAAGAGTAATAAATGAAATTATGAACGAACAAAAATGCAATCATCTTCACAAGTCACTCTGCAATGAGAGAGAATATGAATAATGAAAATTACCTCACGCTGTGGCGTATCAACAGCAGACACGTGGCTCTGAGCACAGAATTTGTTTCTGGTTTCTGCCCCAATCAGTTTCAAACCCACGCCTCAGGTATCCTTTTCTAGGTATCAAACTAGGGGCTGAAAACGCTAATTCTTTAGCTTCAGAAAACCTTGGATATTAAAAATGTCCCTCGTTTCTGTTGAGATGAAGTGTAACCTTGAAACTATTGACCATTTGGAGTATATTTAAGACGGTTTGTGTTTAATGTATATAAATAAGTGTATATTTTTTTTTTTTAAACGATGAGAAGTTGGTATGAAATGGAATTTATATCTTCATTTGAAAAAGATAAATGTCATAAATAAATAAAAAATTGGGTCATTGCATCATTTTTGTCAGCCTGTTAAGACCACAAATTAAAAAAAAAACTTGTTTGGCCTAATGTAAGAGTGCTTCTTATGAGACACAAGTTAAAACTGAGTTACAATACTGTGACAGACTGAAGGTACGTGCTTTAAGAGCGAGATATTAACCTTGGAAATTATTAATAAGACAAATAGTTTGTAGTAGTTTGTAAAATTTCTGGGATTCATTGTTATTCAACACCCGCAAATTTAGTTTAATACCTACCACGTTAGCAACTATTTATCGATATTGTAACATGACTGTTAGTTATCAGACTCTCTGTTTGCATACCTATCTCTGAGTGAAAAGGACTTTGCGAAACAGATTGGAAAACTTATATGTACATTAGCAACACTTTATACGTAAACCGAACAGTGCCACTCAACTATGACCACATATTCTTGTATCCTTTTATTTAAGAGTTGGTGTGCTTTATCGTTGAATAAAACATAGTAGGGAGCATAAAACACAACGGGCGCAGCCCTGAGTGTTTTGAACTCTCTGCTATATTTTATTCTACGATAAAGCACAACAACGAGTCTTCTATTTCTTATATGATACCAAACCGTGAAGATATTAACTTAATTGTATAAACTATATTTTGAAAATATTAATGTCTCCCGTCGTAGAACACATTCTCTAGCATTGAACAATTAATGTGACGTAAAATATTACGCCATTTGCTAAGCTACGCTCTAACTGACATGTAAATTCACGAGCATGTTTTATTGTCTCATAAAGCAAGCTGTCGGTCCCATTGACCGCCTTTGTTTTTTTGCCATGGGTATCTTATATATGACGATAGACATTTATCTATGGCATCAACAGACACAGTGAAACCCCTTAGAACAAAACTCTTAAACTTGCCCTGGACCACTGTGACAATGACGCTAACATTGTGACGTCAAAACGGTCGATCACAATGATGGCGTGACATGGCAACGTCATTCGCAATAACTAGCTGCATGCATGAAGCCAGCAAACAAATTTAACTAATTGAAAACATTTTAATTACTTGATATGAATTAATATTGAGAGTAGCTTGTTAGCTATACAGGTATACACAATTACACAAATGACAATGACATCTATAAAATTTGAGTAAGGCACACATATAAGGAAAAATAAAACAAATACATCTTGAGTTGGACCGAATCCAGAAAATATGATGTATCAGTTTGTTGGTATCCATTGTCATTCAACCTCAGGAAATCAACAAATCAGAATCAAGAATGTCACATTACAATATTTAACATGGCAGTGCAATCACATGACGAAGAACATCCTCCAAATAAACATAAACACGACTTAGGAAGAAAACTTTAGGAAGAAGAAACCATTTTCAATCATTCTTTTTTTCCAGGCAGAGGCTGAGGCTGTGCAATGTTAGGACCATGTCGTAATTATGGATTTATCAATACCTACACAAAAGAAGATCAACTTTACATATAAAGGTGTCCTTCGTTTCAATATCAATGCATAACACTCGTTTTGAATCCACCTTATGGGGCACAGTAAAATGAACAACAAGAACACATTGCAAGCAAAACTATGCAGTCACGGTATGTTTGTATGATAGGATAAGTACATTTGAGTGTTAAAATGTAAACAGTGACTTTCAAATATTATAATATATATATAGGAAGCTAATATAAAAGTGTTTTTGTCATATACAGTTAAATACACTACAAGTATCAGAGGAAATCTGTGATTCTATGTTATGATAACAATAGCTCAATAGTTAACGGAATCATGTATCTAGTACAGTATAGGTCCATCACTTCATTTGTATTATTTTCTGAAACATCTAGCATTTTCCAATTTCAGACTGGAAGCATGATTGCGATGTCTCAGGTGCGCAAACGGTAACGGTTTCAACTGTATTGATTTTAATTTCCAAAGGAAGTAGTCTACTTATATATAGATTAAGGTCGTCCATAAAAGTTTCACTTTCAAAGTAGTCTTCAGAATTTTTTATTTCTATCAGGTGAGTATTCCATTCAGCCAAGAAAAATCAAGATAATCAATTACCCTTGTGGATATTCTATTCTGGAAGTCGTAGGCGCAGCGATAGATAGTGTAATCGTAAATGTGAAGTTCTCAAAAGAACTCATTTAAGAATTTAAATAATTTGATAAAACATTGAACAGCAATCACAGTTAGTGGTGATGTTCTTGGAATGAGATATGAAGAATTCACGTAACGATAAATGTAAATACATTGAATTCGGCTTGTATTAATGATACATACTTTGCAATGCAGTAATTCCCCATGTTACCATAATGCTAATGACAGTACTAGTATGTTTATCATTTTGATTTTCTTGATTTTCAGATGTATGTATTACCGCTCTGTGACATGATGCATTAGATATACTCCAAAACAAACAATTCACGTACTCAAGTTGAAACAACGCAATTGTTTCTTCCAGTTCAAGGTTTATAAATACAGAGGATGCCAACTGAATTCGACACCACCATTATCTCAAATTACCTTCCAGATATATGCTAACGTTATATCATTTACCAAGTGCTATGTGTATTTACCCAGGTTATTTGCTTCCCCCTGCCAGTAACCACCAATAGCTGATTTGAGCCTTGCTGTATTTCGTTAAATTGTCCGTGATATCGTAGCATGAATTTCGGGCGAAGTTGCCAAGAGGAATACACATATAGCAAACACAACACAGCAAAACTAAGCCTGAAATGATCCAGTGATGGAGACTCCCACGAGTTATGACTTGCAGGGGAAGTTTCCCGGGTGTATGGTGTCTGTAAGGGTTGCTACATTACATGCTGATTGTGTAGATCTCCATAGATAATGGAATTGCAAGATGACTTGAAATTTGGAAGTAGTGCAATAATTACGGCATCTCGCTCTGAATGTTGTAAATAAGCATTGACAGCTCTAATTGATGCTTTTCTTCAAGTCTAAACATAGTAGTAGATTGCTGATTCGCTATGGAACAATACTTCAAACAAGTTGTGCATCTTTGATATGACCAAGAGTATGGCATGGCACACACGTTCAAATATTTCCATGATTATTTAGTATAAAATTAGATTACTTTTACTACTATGAAAACCGTACATTGATGTTTAAGTTCATCATTCAAATCGATAAATAGAGTCGAAATGTTATCTTACATCTTTGAATTCAGTGGGAACAGTCTTCTGTCAGCCTTAATATTGAACATCAGTGATGCAAACATATCTTTGACGTAGCCATGCAATATCCTCATGTGTAAATACTTGCTTTCTTATCAGCTCTTAATCAAGATATAAATAGCATGCCAGTTTTCATTTTCCACAGGAAATATCAATTTGTAGTTAATTTTCGATTTTATGTGGATGGTTGATCACAAATTGACTAATAAGATATTAATTCGAGTTTGTTCAGGAGATTTAATCATTTCACTAACTTTCACTTGAATTCATAGCACAAACACATGAAGAAAATATAGTTTCTTGACATAATCATATTATAGAATGTTCACAAAATGATGTGAGAAATTGCTAAAGTGATTTAAAATGGATACAAGTTACATTAAATAGGCTTCTGATTGTTTTATTATCACATCTGTATATTCATGTCATTCATCCTTTGTCAACTTTAACTGTATTTGTAATATATGTTTCTCTCCAGATATATAATGCCTTTGAATAATTGAATAAAGTGAGGTGTGGGCTTTCTTTTGCCTGGTAGTATAAAATAGTATCATTCGTTTTGTTTCGTTCCTAATGCATCCATTACTAGATGAATAGGAAGCGGTAATAATCATACACATCATTTACCATTGAAATATGTTATCAAATGTCTGTAATAGGTTTTATGTCTATTAAACATCACAAATAATTTTGTTCATACATCAAAATTTAATACTTGTGGAACAGTGAAGTAGATTTTTGGCTATGAAGCTGACTCTTATTAAATGCAACTCAGCAAGATATACCACAACATTCACCAGACGAGAAGAAGTGAGGATTCAACCCGGGAAAATGTGTTTTCATGTTTAAAAAAGTAAAAAGTAGAAAGTTGAAAGTCTGCTTTTCCCAGCTTATCTGCTGTTCCATTATGAGATTCGCTGCAGTTTACATTGCTACTTTTCGTGTTATTACATTATTTTCATGTAATTCTCTGTGCAGCAAATAAACAACATGCTGTTAATGAATTTGGCATATGTAACACTAAACGATATTTTGATTCGCAAGACTCACACTAAAGTAATGTGGCCAGCGAACTGCAACACAACATGCAATTTATTTCTTCTCTTTACATGTTTGCGGCAAAAGCGTTAATTTTCAAGGAGGTAATTATAACCCATAGCTTTTTTGCAAGCCAACAAATAAAGGCAAGCCAGAAATACGTTTTGATCCTGTGATATTTAAGTCACACATTTGACAGAGATCGGTGGTGTATGACTACAAATGTAAATGTAAATGTAAATGGTACCTTAGAATAAGAAACTGACGAAATTGAATACCTATAAAGCTGTAGAAACAAGGCAAATAGGTGAATAAATCTGTTATTTAAAATAATGTAAGTTATTGGAGCAAGTGAATGTAAATATGCTACAAACGTTGCAGAAACTTGATTTAGCTTAAAATTCATTTCACTTTCAACGCACTTGTAAACTTCCAATGAATTTTAAATAAGTATGTATTATGTGTTTTTTGGGGATAACTTTACTACTTTTGCAATTTGTTTTCATGAACATTCCTAGATGCAAAAGTTTTCCCGCTTCACAAAGGTATATTTCTTATTATCATATACCTATCAATAATATGGGATGTTTTGCATATGTGATAGAGGTAAGGACACCACACCCATATCGCTGCCCGGTCCGATAATCCATATCAGCCATATCAGCCATATCAGCCCGGTCCGCAAATCCATATCAATACCAGCCCGGGCGACGTTAGGTCAGAGTGATCTCCCTTTGCTTACAGGCCTGAAGACAGTAACGTCACAAGCGAAGCAGTGTCAGTTCATTTGAATCCTTTCCGAGTAGCCTCCAAACAAGGATAATTTATTATTAGGATGTTGTTGACGCTTTTAATTTATTAAATTAAATACACTTTTAATTTTAAAATTGAATAGGAGGCACGGCTCACATAATATTAAAAGAGAAAATACCCCCAAAGTATAAATTTTCGCATAACATCAAATTATTACTATTTCTGTAAATATTTTGTCATGTTTTAGAAAAAAAAGTGTGATAAATTATATGATAAAAAGGTTACAACATGTCATTTTTCATACCATACCCCATATCAGCCCTCGACCCATATCAGCCCTCTGGCCTGCGGCCTTCGGGCTGATATGGGGGTCTCAGGCTGATATGGGGTATGGTATGAAAAATGACATGTTATAACCTCTAATTATTACCTACGAGGGCAATGATATTGAGGTTAATATTTTTCATATTGGGGTTCATATTTTTCATACGATGGCTTAGATCAACACATCACTTTGCCATGATTATATATATATCAAAATAAGATAGATGAAGTTGAAATAAGCCTGGGTAACGTACATCATGTCCCTACTACTTCCTGAAGCTTATTTCAACTTCAGCTTTCTTATTTTGATATATGTGACCATAGTGTTTGAACATTTCTTGTGATATTTCTATATATATATACATCAACAATGAATGTTGTTGTAAGGTCATGTAATAGCACATGTTATCTATACTGTATTATTTATGTTGCAAAGTGTTTAACCAGGTGATGCTTCAGCTTTGCAATGTCATATTACCAGTTAATCCATCACAACAAGTTGAGAAACAAATTCAGGTTGCTATGGTGCATCCATTATTTGCGACTCGCTATCCACGTCCTATTCTTTCCACACTTTACAGCTGTTTTAATAAACATGTCTTGTTCCTAGATATGAGTTTGTGTGTAGTGTTTTATATCCTGCAAAATCTTTTATGCTGTGGCTTCATAAGGAGGGAAGCCCACTTTGATGTTTTATGCATTATTCCTGGCAATAAAAAAGTCATATAGCAATGACGTTCGTAACACGAAACAAGAAAACACATTTTCTCTTTGTATGAACGAAGAACACATAATGGTCCTCAGTAGCAGCACAGCAGCATTGACACAATAAAATACAACCTGATGTCAGACTGACATGCAATGGTACATACGGTTGGTGCCAGACTATAAAGGTTCATTACCTTAGTCTGGTTTACTTCAATGCCATGCAGTCTAAATGATCAAGTGAAAAACGACTTTCATGTTAAGTACTATCCAAAACAGTGGGTCCTAAAGATATATATCCTTTAATGCATAAATACTAGGAACATTTCACATGTTACAGATTACATTGTTATTAATGAGGATATCTTTAGTATTGCTAATCTATGAGCCAAAACATTGTTGGTTGACATATCTTACACACTTAAGAAATGACTTGCTCTGTTTATTGTTGTTAAAGAGCGAGTGTACCCTGGAATCGAACTCACTTCTGATGTGAGTATAAGGATAATACTATAGTCACTACTTTTGTAGAAAGCACTCCTTGTAGCGGTCCTAGTAATGGTCATTTTACGAGAGGCCATATCAATTTATGTCACCTATATTCGCGGTAAATCACACATTTATTAAATCATTATATTTGTTATTCCTAATTAATCACTTTAATGTCGACATTACTAATTCTTTTGTGAATGTATTAATAATACTTTCTCACATTGAAGTATATGGTAATATTGAAGGCCCCTGCTCGACGTTTTCTGTCATCGTGGCTTACTGGTAAGATATTAAACTCTTGTATATAACTATTTTTGTCAACCTTAATAGTTTAGATAATTCTCTTATCTAATTAGTGTATGTCAAAAACCCTTCATTCACTCAATCAAGCGACTTTTTAAAAAGTGATTCGGTTAGTCTTTGTAACTGCCACATGACAACATTACAACATCTGAATTTCCTTTTGCCATATGGAGTCGAGTCTTGTGTAACAGTAAGATGAAATGTGTGAAAATTATTTTCTAAATGTTAAAAGTTGTGGCATTGTAGTTTTCTTGGCATTCAACCATCATTTGTACCAGTATTAAACGATCTGTTGTTTTTAATTATCATAGTTTCGTACTGGTAGATTTTCGTTAATCTAGATCCTGACATTTTGTCAACATCAATTAAATAATTGTGGATACTAAAACATTGTACAGTAGTTAAGTTTCAAGTTCCAAGTTGTCTCTACAACGACTCGCTATCGATCTTATTATTCTTACATGGATTCCTCAAGCGCATCATTCACAGTCTACTAAGGCAATAAGGTACATGGAATTAGTGCGACTACACTGTTCAGCCAATTAAAACGAGCAATTCAATGTATTGTTTTGATTGTTTCAACATTACATGATTGTCTAAAAATAATAAATATTTACATAAAATGTGTCAATGACTGATATCTATTGAAGAAGAGATATGCAGATTTGAAACTCAACGCATGGATGAAATAATTGATAACATCCTGCCCAATGTGTATTCTCACATCGTTCATATTCCTTACGATCTTTTGACAGTTGGACTCAAAGGCACCTGCTATAAAAGTAAAGTATCTTAAATGTGAGATCAATTTCGATTCATAGCATTTATAAATACGATGATATGTATTTTTCGTGAAATTACGAGTGTCCATTTACATTCAGTGTCCTTTAGTCAAGGATTTTTACGATCATTTGGTGTCCGCTTCATCACAACCAGTCCTATTTTATTTCAGGAATTACACACAATTATTGAAAGCTATCAAATTAACATGTACAATTATTGTGGATGATTCACAAGTTCTAATGTACAATCGACAAACGTGACATAAGTGTTATTTTCCACATTGTAGAAAAAGGGGTATCATAAAAAGATTCTAAAAAGGTATGAAAAAAGAGTAGAAAACGCTCCAAGGTTACAACATCAAGATAAGATCATAATGGGACGCTGTGATTTACTTCACGTTTTGATCCCCTACTTGTAGGATGTAATGAAAAGGCAAGTTGGCTTCCTGTAGCTTTGTTTAGCTGAATTTAGCATAAGAACACGCTTTAGGAGGCTAACAAAAACTCCTAAACATCATGTCCCCTCATTCATTATTCCGTCAGTGAATTCACAGAGAGTTAACGTTTGTACATCTTAGTGTTGTACGTTCCTTTGTAGTCAGGTTTAAGTAATGTTTTACTTTACAGAGAAACAACATACAGTTGATTCAGTAAACACCAAAAGTAAATTCATAACTATTTATTTTGTTAAGTTAAAACAAATTTCTTGACATACCTCAAAACTTTGTATTTCACAAACAATATATGAACATTGATTTCTCAGTGAAATTGAGCGTCATTTCCACTTTCAATCAGAGTAAAAGGAAGATATTTTGCAAACAAGAAACACATTTTATATCATATTATTTCAGCAGAGAATATTCAACACACGGCTGTGTCTTAGCTATTTTCTGTTTTGTTGTTTCGATTTCACTATTGGTTTTTCAAATCGTTTGGGAAAATGTTTGAGAAGACGTTTGAGAAAATTGTATGATGCTTCTTCTCTTGATAATTAGTCTTGAGCTTCCATTCCAACAATGAACGGCGAATCGTTGGAGGAGATGTCAGTATTTTCTAAGGCCACTTATCACATGATGTTAACATTTCTGTAGCGGTAGACATTTAAGATTTTAGCGTTAGCGGCTATCCTTTAGATTACTTCAGTTATCTCCCTTGTTTGAGATTGCGTGCTCAGTTTGTTGTGTTTTTCCGGTTTCCATTGTTTGTGTAGCAGCAACGTATTTTACTTTTTATTTAAAGAGGACAATGGAAATTGCAAGTGTTTGTTTTGAGAATTATGAGGAACGGAACAATTTCAATATGGAGTGTTATTAATTGGAAATGGCAAATTGCGATGTTTCAGCATACTTAGTTATTATAATTGACAAAAGAATTCAGGTTCAATTCATTATTGAATTCACTAGGTTTGTTGTTATAGTGCATCTAATACATACGATTTATATCCCATGTCCTATTCTTTGCACACATTATACCTGCTAAAAAGAAAAGAGACAGGTTTACTCATAGTGGTAGGAATCTGCAGAATGAATCACTTGTTCATCCCTGCACCTATGACACAGCTTCCTATACAGGAAAACTACTTTCATGTTTAATGAATTATTTCTGACAAATAACATATATACTTTTTTTACGCTGCACTCGTAGCATATCTCAACTTTTTCAGTAACCTTGACACAATAAACATTCGACTTGGCGCCAATATGTTATGTCCATTGGAAAGTACTTCATCAAGATATTCTTTGTTTGAGAATATTCAATGAAACTCTTTTCTGTGTTAAAAGTAAACTAATGTTTCATCTATGAAGACATTTTCTGATTTGTTTTGTATTATGTGTATTGTGCAATTCACTTGGGAATCTAAACTGAAAAGGTTCCTTAATGATACATAACCATGGAACACGACTGTGTTTAAAGTTCATTTACTTGGTCTGTGTTTCTGTACCATTTGTAATGACCCGTTTCTTAAAAACATAGTAACATTCGTTATTGATTTCTTATGCAAAGCAAAGCCATGAACCTTACTACTGGACATATGTGTTATGGTCCAAACGGTTCTGTTCTATTAATTGACTACCATATCATATCGTGGTACTTGTGCGTATGTACACTCATTCTAAAACGACATCAACATTGATGTTAACGCATGGTACATGTAAATGTTATACTATACACTTTTAATCTTTTGAGAGTTAAATAACACGTCTATAAACTGCTATACATAGCAGGCGATGTCCAAAAGTGTTCCAGAAGAAAAGTTGTTTGCAAATCCATATGCAGTTAAAATACCAGATTGAAATTCATTCTTTATTGCACTGTTGCAAACATGACATATAGGCAAATCATGTTCAATTGATTGCCATTTTTCTTTATTGTAATTTAGCAGCAGAACATTACATCTAAATGTGGTCACTACACAAGTCTTTTCAATGGACAAGTGTTTGCTCACTGACATGTGTACATCAAAAATGAATTCTTGAATTGTAAAGTTATTCACACCGATATATTTTACTTACATACTCTTAAACATTTACTACTTCCCTCTCATGAATATATATATTATATAGATTCAAGTTTTACATTTATGGTTTTTATACCATATCACTGACCGTTTTATCTTCAGACTCACGGCAGTATTAATTTTCAATTCCTCCAATGAAAGGTAAAGTAAGGAACATAAAACTAAACAAAGATTATCAAGTGAAAGCAAATCACTCTCTTCACGTGTTTTGAGGTCGTACCACTTTCCATTCAAGTTGGTTTCAGTGTGTTTTATGGATCTACTGTCATTATAGCTCTTGATAAATGTATTGCTACCTTTTGCTATTACTGTCCTCATAATGTCATGTTGACTGCTATAAAACTAGGATCACATTACATATTTCTCAAAGTTCTTGATTTTATAGGTGTTAAATCTCCAGGAATCTTATCGACAAATAGACTTGTTTCCTTTTATGTTTACTTTTTTTATATATCTTATTCACTCCACTCCCACAACGATAAAACAACATTGCTTAAACAGCGGGGCAGTGTAACATTGTGCAATCTATCATTGCTTCTTTACATAAGCAGCGTTTGAAAATATTCTGTTCACATTCCAACAGAATTCGAGTGAGGATTCATCAAATAAAATAGAGTTCTATCTGCATAAGTAATTCTGCTGGTATAAAGAGAGTTGAGAGGATGTACCGTTTCAGAACGTGTCACAGTAACCTTATTTATACTCTTCAAGTAGATTCTCGAGAACAAAAGTAGGATTTTTTAAAAGCTTACATTGACATTGATTTGATATGCTATGGTCTGGTGTCAAACAATCCAGAGTAAGCATGGTTTGAAGCGATAATGTTGGTTAATAAAACTGGCAGATAACTCTTTCCATATGTATTTCTTCACTCTATACAAATTGTTTTCGTCTAATTCATCCTAGGTTACTCAGGTTGTATATATGTTTCGATACTCTCAACTATATCAGAATATATATATAAAACCCTAGGTATCTGAGGATGTCAGCAATAATATTGTATTGGTGCTATTATTCTCTAATGTAACCAGATGCATAATTCTCGTTTCTTACATTGTCCACGTTGGGATCAATGTTCAAAATTAATTTTTAAAAAGTCAAAGCAGAGGAACCAAATTCCAGAATAGTGAAATATTGCATGGTACTTGTAACTCTATTGAAAGTATTTTTATCCTCGTTATAAAGGGAGACTTTTGCTGATAAAAGCAGGATTACACCGTAATGACTTAAAAGAGCTCTTGACTTTCATACTAGAAGTAGAGAGATAAAACACATTCAACACTCTATCCAGACGGAATGTATATGTGACAAGTGTCAATTGACAGATGATGCTTTTGATGAGGTACTTCATGATCAAAAGAGAAATATTTGACATTTTCAGAATTGTTGTGGCGCCAGTGTCGGCATGATCACTGTCATTTGTCAGGAAATGATCTTAAATAAAATGAAAAAACAATTGTGATAAAGATAAATTCAATCTATCGTTGCTAAGAGGTCGGGTGTCGAGTATTAGTCAGAATCGAGTCTTAACAACTATATCAGTTACAAAGAATGTAAGAATTGAGTAGCATATATTCGCATCAGTTCAACAGCAGATATCGCGAGAGATTCATACAATTGTTCCACGATCGACCATTCAATATTCAGTGTTGTTGATTTTAACACCCTGTAAACCATGCCAGAATTTGAACACCTTTATTCTTAAATTCTGTATTTTTCAGATAAGTGGGTATACGGTTCCATTTTCCCTGACCATTCAAGTCATACTTTGAAGGATGTATTTTACAATTAATTTAGGCTGAAGCACCTTAATTACCTTTGATGACAGTATGTTTCTTGTACGCGTCACATGGTCACGTTAATGGTCGAACAAGTTTTAAATTGAAATGAATTATAAGAACGGGTTTTAAGAAAAGAAAACAGTTCATACTTCTTTACCATTCATGTTTGCTGGATAAGCTGAGATGTATGTGTTCAGGCGACAAGAAATTTTGAATGTAAGGAATACACAATAAAAAAATGTCCTATTAACAATTTGTTCTGGATATTGATGATGTTAATTTGATATTTCAAATAATGAAAGCGTTATTTCGGAGTTTGGTGTCTGCTTTCCCACGTTGCTAAACCCGCACTAGATACCAGAAGACATCAGTCAAGCAAATAAACATATATCACAAGAAGGTCAAAGAACCTAGCTGTCGTTAGAATTTTACATCAACATTTATATGTTCAGATATTTCTTAATTAGTCCAAAACATTGTATCAATAGTTTTAATGTAGACAAAACAAAGCATCGGGTCTTGTTTATATGTTCAGCCAGATCTGTTATTATGAGATACAAACAAAAGTGTTGCGTTTCAATTAACAAATGCTCAACGACTAAGGACTAAACTAAAAAAACTTCAGATATTTTTTTATGAGAAATGCGCAGTCAGTGTGCAGATCATAAGAGACAAGATAAATTTTAATCACGAACTGAATTACTATGTTGTTGAATTTAGTTGCGTGACTATGGAAATATATAATTAATGTAAAACTATTTCACATGCTTGTATGGTGAAGCTGATTAATAATGATGAGTGATGTTCACATCTGGCAACGGGGAGCTTTACCATTATCAACCCAAAGCTACGAGGAACTTAACTGTCAGAATCCTTACTGACTCAACTTTTGGCAAAGTGTGAGACAGTACAAATTAATTACTTCTTTATTCCTATCAGTTTCAGAGAGTTTCTTATAGAGGATGAATACAGTGACTTATATATTTCTAGCCTCGGGTAGTGCAGTCTCACTGATACTGTTGTGATTTGTCTTGCTAAAAGGTTTCACCAAGAATTGTCTTCACGTTTGTGAAGGTTGATCATCATTCAACAATATCTTTACTCCTTTGTAGTGGGAAGAATAACACTCATAATCAGACAAAGGTTCCTTCAACGTTAATTTATTGATAGAGCGTGATGTTTATCAATTATTTTGAACACGTACAATCTGAACTTCATCGTTTTCAGTATAGAAGTTTGTTTGTAAAAAATAAAAAAAGTGATCCACTTGTTATTTAAAACACTGTGATCCGTTTAAAATTCTGTTTTCTTTTAACATTTTCAAATAATTGGTCAGTGTTAGAACCTGAGAGGCAGTTCAGGTTATTAGATAAACGAACTATACACACGCATTAGGAATATTGGGGTATTTCTAGACAAGGAATAACACATCAAACACGTTTTCATTGTGATAACAAGAATGGATTTTCAACTCTTTAGATAATTCATATCATTTAAAGAGATGGACGTGATAGTTAACAGTTTTGGCTAGTTGACCGTGTGTGTAGAGTTTCGTGCATGTCATATTATCATTTCCCAAAAATGTTTTTGTCTCTATCACTGAGAAGCATTTCCTGTTTTGCTATATCTCCGTTTACAACGAAAATAAGCATCTTCTGTCTTATACAAAAAAATTGAGGTGAAGATACTAAGTTTATTTTCGATTCACATATTTGTTGGTGTTAGTTAAACGATGCATTTTTGTCGACTGAATGACGTAGTTGTGAAAGGTCACCGGGATATGTTTATACATTTGCCATTGCTTGCAACACTCCATTTAATGATGTGAGAGGTATGCCCAATCTGCGAGAATTGACGTCATGGGTATACTCGCTGGCAACCAACTAAAAATTATTAACACGTAGGATTGACAATACAACTCTCCTAAAGCTAGAGATCGTCAAACGAAGGACTGCATAATTGTATTTAGTGCCCAATCACAATTCAATAAGATGCATAACATATGTTTGTATGGAGAAATTGTAATGAGTTGAGAGTAATGAAACTGTTGTGAGCTAACAAGAAGTAAAGCAGATAGATAAAACAAGTAACACAAGGTGTCAGTTCTGTCAGAGTGATAATGTTGTATATGTGTTAACCATCCTCAATTTAATTAACAAAATGATCAAGGCAACACATATTTAATAATCATCAAACAAGACGCTATCTAATCACACCTCTGCACACCTCATGGAAAGTAAAAGTTAACCATGGGTACTTTGTTCCTAAACACTACAGACGTATATCAACATATATATACTTTTATTTAAATATGTATTGTTGATGATATTCAATTATCAAGCCAATCGGCATTTGGAACACGTAGTTGTACGTTTAATTCAACATCTAAACTACGGGCATTTTACGTTTAAAAGCATCAAGCCCTAATTTACGAATATGAGGAAAAGGTAAATGTAAAATATCTTTATTGTAGTTTATATTTCGTGAACATGTACAGATTCAACACTGCATTCCTGATCACATAAAGGTTTATTTACAGACCATTGTTAAGTTCTGTGTCATTCACAAACAAGAAAGATAATTCAGCAACATGAGTCAATGGCCAATTATCATGTCTAATTCCTGTTATAATAGAGGTTTATACCGAACAGTATTAAATAGATGAAATTTGTTCATTCCTATACAGCCACTTATTCTTATTCTAGGAGAAACAAATGATGGAAGATCAAAATCATTTAATCTGTTTATAATGTGGATGAGATTTGGGCAGGCATGTTTTTGACAAACAGTTTTACTGTCATCAAGGATTGATTAAAACAGGAAGTATTATTCTGCACATTAGAAAAGTCACATGGATTTTATTGTTTACATAGGGATAAGAGTGGACATTTCCACACTTTGGTGGTCACCCTTTTTCTAAGAATACACCGTTTACTTTGAAACGTTAACTGACACACTGTAATTCTCGTCCGTACCATTTACATGTTTGACATGTTTTACATGCAGTCAATGGTTTGATGTTTACAGACAGACAGTAAATTCTCTCTGAAGCGATATCAACAAGGACGACCATCCAATGGTCAAACACCTCAGATATATTACCTAAGAGATACAATGAAATAATTAAACCTTTTGAAAATATTTACGAGCAAATTAAAGATCTTACAGCTCATTTGGTATTTGGTTTTATTGAATAATTGATCCAAAAGTAGCAATTTTAAATTCCATCTAAGTAGCAAACCAGTCCCATGAACAATATTGCTGGAGGCATAGATGACGTTGTGATATTAATATTAACATTTCCTGTGACATGATCGTTAATTTAGTTCATTCTCTTATAATGTACAGATCATGCTTCTGACACAGTGGTCCCACAATATAGATACATGATACCATTTCAGATATTTACTGTAACATATTACCACTAACGAAAATGAATACCTGTAATGTAGAAGACAAATATTTATGGATGATCAACTTCTTTATTAACAATAGCGACGTTTCGGTATAGATCCTTATACCGTTATCAAGTATATGCTTGATAACGGTATAAGGATCTATACCGAAACGTCGCTATTGTTAATAAAGAAGTTGATCATCCATAAATATTTGTCTTCTTCATCACACCAACTTCTAGAATGCCTCTCAAACACCTGTAATGTACTTCGTCATTCATCACTTTTTACATGTTGTGCATCCAGTATTTTTTGCAGGTATTTCCTTGAATGCAAATAGTGTGTAATAAGTGTTACCATCTATCAACTACCTCATTACCATAATGAAAATGATAGAATAACCATCCAAGCTAGCAAAACGGTCTTATCTCCGAGATAAAGATAGTAACAGCACACTTACACTTACACTTACACTTACACTTATTCAATGATATCAAGATTGTCAGATACAATACAACATAACTTCATTTTGGAATGATATTTCAGCCCTTATATTCTTTTGCAAAAAACGTTCATACTGAACACTCGGTATACATGATTAACACCTCTACACGTGCAATTCACTGGATAATTTGAGTTGGTATGAAAAATGAACGCTCGAATAAAGCAAAAGAGCCAGTTGTGTAATGACTGGATATATACTTTACTATTTTTTGAATATGTACAGGGGAAATATAAGCCATATACATAACATATCCATGAAGTTTAGAGCTGAAAGTTGTTTGTGAAAAATACAGTTTAATTAAGCACAACATAAATATTATTTAGAGATAGCCCCTTAGAGAACACTCTAGGAAGGGGAGGCAATATTTTAAAGCACATGTTGTATTTATCGTGGTTTAAAAGATTACTATTGAGTTCAACAAAATGGACGGAGCCATCGATTGAAGCTTAATTAACATTATACTGGAATGCCAATAGGGTATACTTGCAGTGGAAAGGGAGAGTACAGAATCTGATTTTTAAACTCATAGAAAACGCGTCCTGCCAATAATCCAATTATTCCATTAACTTGACAACTTGCGGGGTTTTAGAATCAAAGGTAGTTCATCCCTTTTCACATACTATTATTATGGCACAGACAGAAAATACCCTTGATAGTATGGTTTAGATGGAACCTCTAACATGACCAACCTACATGCAAATTGTAAAGAACCTTCACTTTATTTTCTCTTCAGCTCTTTCTTAACTGTACTGTGAATTGTAAAGACATTTCACTTATGATTGTCTAAACGAGTCATTTTTAGATGAAAGCCAACAAGTGACAGGTGTTGAGTGCTTTGCTGTTCTGATGATGGTGATGATTAGGCTGAAAGGAGAGCGTTTTTACCAGTAAGGGGATTGTTTTGGCGCCAGAGGTATTTAGTTGACTGATTCTTTAATAATATCGGGAAACATTCTAATGCAACGTGTAATTATTTTCATATATTCTTTTTTGTATTAATAACATATTTTCAAATATTGCAGACGTACATTAAAATGAATATCATAACATATCTTTATTCCTTAGTAATTGTTTCAGCCAATGAACTCATATTGATTATTGAGTCTACTTGCTGCTGACATACATTTGAATAGGGTAGTTCTAATCACCAAATAACTCTGTCAAACTTGTCTGCTTACGATACAACTCAACCTTCTTTAGTCAATAATGATAGTCCAAAACTGATTTCAAGAACAGAATAAGATTAGCAAATAACACACCAGAACTTTATACCTTGTATTTTAAGGCTAGTTCATTTAGTTGAGTTTTGATAAAGGGAACAACAATCAACCAACAATAATGAACAGTTTCAGTCTTACATGGTCCAATCATTTCCATTGAAAACAAACATAAAACATTTGAAGAACAATATACGATGAACAGATTGTTACTCCGAATACGAAACATATTTGTGTTACAGAGTCTAAATCCAACTCACATCCATGCAACGGAAAAAAATATTTTCAATTGTTCATACCTCAGTAATGCACATGGAAAGTTTAAATATACATGAACATGTAGTTACGATACGTGTTTTTTGTGTTCTTCCCCGTAAATGAATCCATTCATTTACTTGGTCGAAATCCAACTCAATTCATAAGACAGGAAAACAAAATTAAAAATAATAATGTATTTTTGTTCTATAATACGGTATAACTACCATTATAACAAGACAGACGGACAGACGAACAGAAATAGGTAAACAGTGAGACGAGTCACTATATCCCGGAAGGTAACATATATGTGAGGAGAATAAACACCTGAACACACCGGCACTAAGCAGACAGACAGGAAACCATGTTTGAATTTCCTAAACATCTTCAGTACCTTGAAGACTGCTAGTACAGCTCTTAACTTGTCAATGGAGATTACTCGTGAGTCTGATGATGACTGAACAGCGCTTCTGTTGATGCTAGTTGAAACAATCATTTCACACATCACTTACAGGTATTGCTTCCTTTGAAACTGGAATGCATGTAACGAGTTGGTAGACATGTAAAATGTACATTTCAATATATCCGTGTTTCCCTGAGTTTCAGGGGCAAGTTGACATATGTTTTTTGTGCATTTCTGAAATCTGAATCGTTGATACGTTTTTCCAGCAACTCATTAGCATTGCTATAAACATTTATGCAAATGAAATTATGCTCTAAAAGTATAAACAGTCATTTACTTTGTATTCAGATCAGAATATTGTTTTAGTAAATCTAACCATGTTCAATAAAAATCAGAAAAATGAAAGGGATATCTATTCGAACGGTGTGGTATATATGGCCTTTGAAACTGAAATGTATCTTACGAGTTGGTAGACATGTAAACTCTACATGTCAATATCACCGTGTTTCACAGAATTCAATGTTAGTTGACATACTGTAAATAATTGAATAATTGTTCCGCGATTATTAATTTCAAACACAAATTTGACCAGGCGATTATTTTCTTTGAATCCATAATATATACGGAAATAAATATTCGCATAAATTTGCTTACTATTTTTTAAAAGGAGATAACCATTAGTTTATTTACATTTGCTAAATTTAACCCGGTGATTATTCATGACATATGATTATTCAAGCATTTACGGTATGTTTACCGTGCATTTCTAAGATGTGAATCATTGATACTTTATTCCATCAAGTCATCGGCGCTATTATAAACATATTTGTTATCCTTAAGCGACCATTCACATTGTATTCAGCTCAAAATATATCTGCATACGATACAAATAAAGAAAATCATAAAATGAAACAAATAGCTATTTGATCTGCAAGTGTGGTGTTCCTAAGTTTACCACAAATGAATAATTACAACATTACAATAGATAGCCAAACTTAAAAATGTGTTTCAATGATAGGCTTTAATTGCAATTCCCTTTCGAAACAACAGCAACACATTTAGGCACAATTACTTCATTTGTCTTTACTTCTCCATTTTCATCAGAAAGTAATAACATTGACTTTAATTAGCAGCCAAGAACAAACAGCTAATCATACTTGATTTCCAATTAAATGAGCGAGGTGAAACGGCAATTGTCAAATCCGAAGCTCCTAACTGATACGTGGATAAACTAATGTTCACGTTCATAACACAAGCGAGAAAAGAGTTCAGTAGCTCTTAAGTATACACTACAACTGTATGTGCAAATGTAAGCATCAATCGAGTTAAGTACTATTTGCTTTAATTGATAGTGTAGTAAACAAGATTAACTAATATAGTTTTTGCCACCCATGAAACGAAACATTATTATAATAACACCAGCACCATCATGAAAAGGAATGTAAACGAAAACATAAAGTCAAAATTTGCTTTAATGGCATTAATTGAAATAAATAGTTTATGTAGAGAAAATCGTAGTCATTGAATAGTTCTCAGATATTTCACTTTTGCTTGCATGATAGTACCAAAATCATTTAAAAAGATTTATCAATTGAAAAAGATTTGTTTCTTATTTCACAGGAAATATGAAACAGAATTTGAGAATAAAATGTGAAAGATGCAAAGTTCCTGTATTTGAAATAATTAAAAACTGTTTACAATTCAATGGTTAGGGTTAACATATGGGCAGCAGAGTATGAACGTTAAAACTCTTCACATTTTCTTCTTCTTAAAGTACATGTACCCTCCATAAAGTTGTTCTAACTGTGTTCGCGTGTCTGAATTTGTCGAAGAAATCACTACTGACTCGAGGTATTCACTGTGATTAAGAGTTGCCCGTACTGTTTCTCAACAGTGTTATCTCGTCGTGTCTGATCCTTGATATATAAACTGAGGTGCAAAAGAAAGTATATCAATATTAATTCAATATTTTAAAGAAATTAGATGCATCTGATTATGGCACGATACAATAACACCTTTCGGCAGTAGTTTGAATGACTTTATTAGTGACTGTTTTACTTTTTAACTTAAATATCATTATTTAAAGTAGACGGGGGTAAGATATTAAATTTACACCAACAAGACCCCTACCATGTTCAAAATGTTGTAAATGTGTGCAGGACGAGGCACATTTATTGATTTTCACACAGAGTATGTCTTATATGTCGATTAACAATTGTGTTTTGTCAAAATTAATTTGGGGGAATTTCAAAATTTAATTCTTTTAATTTTGATTTTAAAAAACAAAAACGCGTACAGATATTCTTTGACTGATTTAATGTTTTGGACTAACTTGCCAAACTAGTCAGTTTTTTAATACGACGGCGAAAATTCGAGATATGTGACTTTGAAAATTATACATATGATAAATACAACTGAGTGATATACTTTCTTTTGCACCTCAGTTTAGATGATTCTATTTCCGGAGGGTTTAAACTGAGAAGGAATAGCTTTGATAATAACACAACAATATCAAAACAGACCCCCTTGCACACATCCCCTTTAGATTGAGGTTATCTTAACTCAATGATATCTTTATCACCTTAAGCTTTCCTGAGTGGGAGAAGTATCTTAATACACTTTGTACCGGCCTTTCATCTTGTCTAAAGCCTTTAATCACCTATGGTGTCAGGTATCAAAAGCTGTAAAGTTGTTATATTTGATCTAACAATGGTGCCATAGAATGACTTTGTAGAAGTCTTTCTAGCAAGTACTGATTGTCTTAGTGATCAGAATATAATTCTTTTGAACTTAAATACAATTAATCAGAGGAACATTTACTTGTGAAATACTTGTGAATAAAATAAATAAAATGATCAGAATTTCAAAATAAAAAAATGCCACTCCGAGTTCTTCACTATATATCAGATTGTCCATACTAAAGAATGCTGAAGTTGTGAATCTTTCACAGTTCTGGGTGAATGTAAATCAAATTGTCCAGTTCCAGGCTAAATTATGGACATCCTTTGAATCGTTCACACTTTTCATGACGCCTTTCCAGACAATTGATTGGATGAGTCTTGCACGAGGCGCACAACAGTTTGTTATCAGTAACCGATGCTGACATGCACCCCACAACAAACTTCAACTAGGAAGTGGTTTTACCCGTAAAAACAGATGTCTCCCCCTTCCTCAAATGCTCCAAACCTCTAAACAATACTATCATAAAGCACCATTAATGTTCTCTGTATAATTAAAATTGTTGCATGGAAATAAAAAAAATAAATTTTTAAAATTATCTCTAACCCCAAAAAGGCACATCTGCATGATATGGAGAGGCAGCATGCCAAGTTTGGTGATGATTGGTCGCATAGTTTTAGAGATCTGCTCCGGAAACGAATACACCCTTGAAAAAGACTAAGTCCAAATCGATGAAGTGGAAATAAATAAAAAAATAAAATTTTAAAAAATCTCTTACCCCCAAAAGGCACATCTACATGATGTGGAGAGACAGAATACCAAGTTTGGTGATGATTGGTAACATAGTTTTAGAGATCTGCTCCGGAAACGAACACTACCCTTGAAATAGACTAAGTCAAAATCGTTGCCATGGAAATAAAAATAAAATAAAATTTAAAAAAATCTCGAACCCCCAAAAGGCACATCTACACGATATGGAGAGACAGTATACCAAGTTTGGTGATGATTGGTCACATAGTTTTAGAGATCTGCTCCGGAAACGAACACTACCCTTGAAATAGACTAAATCCAAATCGTTGCCATGGAAATAAAAAAATTAAAATTTAAAAAAATCTCTTACCCCCAAAAGGCACATCTACACGATATGGAGAGACAGTATACCAAGTTTGGTGATGATTGGTCACATAGTTTTAGAGATCTGCTCCGGAAACGAACACTACCCTTGTAATAGACTAAGTCCAAATCGTTGCCATGGAAATAAAAATTTTTTTTTTTTTTTTTAAAATCTCTTACCCCCAAAAGGCACATCTACACGATATGGAGAGACAGTATACCAAGTTTGGTGATGATTGGTCACATAGTTTTAGAGATTTGCTCCGGAAACGAAATGGGAACGCCAACGCCAACGCCAACGCCAACGCCGACGGGAACTCAGCTAAAACCAATATGTCTCCCGACCCTTCGGGGGGAGACATAATAACAGGTGCCTGTGTAACACATTGTTCAATAACAGGTGCCTGTGTAACACATTGTTCATGAACCTGTGCCTGTGTAACACATTGTTCAAGAACAGGTGCCTGTGTAACACATTGTTCATGAACAGGTGCCTGTGTAACACATTGTTCATGAACAGGTGCCTGTGTAACACATTGTTCAAGAACAGGTGCCTGTGTAACACATTGTTCAATAACAGGTGCCTGTGTAACACATTGTTCAATAACAGGTGCCTGTGTAACACATTGTTCATGAACCTGTGCCTGTGTAACACATTGTTCAAGAACAGGTGCCTGTGTAACACATTGTTCATGAACAGCCAACGGTGACGGGAACTCAGCTAAAACCAATATGTCTCCCGACCCTTCGGGGGGAGACATAACACCCTGCGATAGAGTCTAGTGTAAGTGTTAAGGCGGTGCATATTGTCACCTGATGAAACTCTTGGCAACACAGTGTCTGAAGTAGTAAATATAATTGATATGATCTGATGACATGTGTTTATGTAAGCACCAAATGTTCATCTCCAGTATAGTCTTAAAGGGGCAGTAGCACGTTTTTAGCAAATTGAATTTTTTCAAATTTCCCATTCATAATTATAGTTTATGTCGTTTATAGTTACTTTAGAGGGTAAAGAGAGATTATTAACCGAGGAAGTGTGTCATATGTCTTTTACAAAACGAGTGGAATGTTTGTATTGCCCGAGCGAGAGCGAGGGCTGTACATACATTTGCATGAGTTTCGTAAAAAGTCATGTGGCACACTTTCGAGTATAATAATTTCTTTATTACACATTCTATTCCATTTGATTTGCGTTAAAATAGTCAGAAAACCGCCTACTTCTCTTGCGACGGCAAGCTACAGTGACCTCACTAACAATCCTTTTATGACGTAACATACGACAAAATACGGGAAGTAGCGGTAAAACAATGGTTGCTAGGCAAAAGTGATATGTGCTCATATCAATAATATTAACTCGGTTATTCTCATCTATATGGGTCATAAAGCATCTTATTACACAAACGAATTATCCGTAGTGGTAATAACGATGGTTCTTATAAAGTAAAAATTGTATGGCGCTATTTTATTGTGAACACATTTTATTATTTCGAATGACAAAAACGAACCCAATGGCTTTACGGAACCATGTACACTCATTTTTAACTTGATTTTCCGAAGAGAGAAGGATGTTTTACTATTTGTGGCAATTTTTTTCAAAAACATTTCATCAACTTATTTCAGCGAAAAAACCTGCTTCATACATTGTGGTTTGATAATGATCAGAGAGTCATAGAATAATCACTGGTGTTGGTGAGATACAAACTACGATTTGAATCGTAAGAGATTTATCAGGATATTTAACATTAAATAGTTCGGCATAATAGCTGAATTACAAGAAACATATTGAATACATTCATCACACAATGTCGATACACTCAACTCACATTTTCGGGGAAATGTACTCTGTCTTTTGTTATAACTAGACAGATTTTCTCGACTACATGTAGACCTGGACTGACCCCCATCACTCACAGTTGGCAACATTCCAAAATAACCAAACGTCTCTTCTCTCGATACCACATGGAGTAATAAGTTTACATTTTTCAGCTCAGCTGCAACGAGAGAACAATTGGGTTGTTGCAATTAGGTCTCCTTATTAGTGTTGTTACTGCAAGTTGTCAGACACCCAACGTCTCATAGCTATAATGGATCTTTAAAATATCAAGATATTGAGCAATTAGCTGAATGATTAACGAAATCAGGACTTAAACAATGACAAGCATATGATACTTTCTGTCAGTTCAGTGATAATTCCATTCAATGTGTATTGACATACCATTCTCTGTACTGGAATATGTTTGATAATTGCAATGTATGCGTATATGAAGGATGTTATCTTTCAAAATAGTATGTGTATACGTGTGTATTATCTCGACTACCATCAGCGAATTTGAAATGTTTTTATCTAAAAAGAAGGACGTTCAGAGATATTTTCCTTCAAGATTGAGAAAAATTATACTCCAAGATTGTGTTATTACTGATAACACATTCCCATCAAATGTGAGTTTTAGATTAATAACACTGAAAAATTAACACTTTAAACATTTAGGCCATCTCCTCTTCAGACGCCCCTCATAAGATATAGCTGATTGTCGATCTAACCAGGAAAGGTGTTCCACACATGTCTTCAGATAGTCCCTTGCTTGAATAATTTATACACTCCTCTTTACTTTCTTAAAGCAAATACTTTATTTTCAGTTCGTCTGAAGATTGGATGTAAGCACGTGCATCCCACTTAAACACTTAAAAAAACAGCTCAGCTGAAACGTAAAACAGTGTTGTTAGAGAGATGTATGTGTATTTAGTTGTGCTTAGTAAAGCACGAGCATTATTGCAGAGTGAATTTGTTGGATAATACTAATCAAATATTTATTCTCTCTCTCTCTCATTCTTTCAAATGGAGAGAGAGAGAGAGAGAGAGAGAGAGAGAGAGAGAGAGAGAGAGAGAGAGAGAGAGAGAGAGAGAGAGAGAGAGAGAGAGAGAGAGAGAGAGAGAGAAGGTACATGAAAAGTAAAATGATAAAATTACGATTTTCCGTTTTAAAACTTCAACTTTATAATCTCTTAAGCATGTCAATATACAAATAACCCTACATTTGGGAATAAGAATGATTAAGGTAATATAAAGGATATAAATCACCGTTAATACTTAAAATTGTTTATACATTTAAGAAATTCATTGTTTTAAGTACAGGCCTCACAAAGATCAACACCACAGCAGGAACTAATAACAAGACCTACAGGAAACTATACACAATGTCAGCAGATTGATATGGGTATCAGGAACAGTAAACTATTATCACCATCAGTTACGACTTGGTTCCTAATTTATCTGAAAAAGTATACATTGCAAACAAAACAACCACTCAAGCATTGCTTACACTATTGCCTTACAATGTACCTCACTGGGAATCTTTCAGCTGGAGGAACTGATAAGAAGACCTGAAGGAAACTCTACACACAAATAAAACAGACAGAGATTTGTATCAAGAACTGTAAACCAACTCTGTCGACTCTAATCCTTGTTTTCGGAAATGGCAAATAATCAGTTTGGGTATCATAACAAAAGCGAAAAAACAACTTGCATTAAGTTTATTAAAATATCCCCAATCTGTTTGTCTCAGATTCTGAACGGAGGTATAATGCATACTATAATTAGTTTTTTTAAAACACCTTTGTGGTAAACAGAGCTATCACAAAAGATAACATACCCCTATCTTCTACAACAAAATATAGCATCCATTTCTGATGCACCAATATATTCCTTGCTTTTAAATCTAAATATAGTATAATAAATACGTCTTAATTCTCCCAAAGCACCATTTATGGTTCTATCCCTTAAAACAAAAACAAATATTAACCCGTAAAAAAACACATACTATGAAACCAATCAATGAATTGCTGTCACATATATATTAGTTGCAGACCAAATGGTTATTAATATTATCGACATATTTTGGTATTGAATCGTGAGGAACATTAAATTACACACGTTTCATCGGACTCCGACATTTTTCACAGCAGATAATTGTATCAGCAGACTCTCACTACTGAGCAGGAACTATAACAATACTTCTAGTGAAATACAAGAGCGGGTTTTCTTATAGAGGTATAGTACAACAAGTGCAAACAAGACATGGATGAGAATAATATAATAAAATTAGTTTCTTTTACGATTCTTGGCTAATTTCTTTCACAAGTTGTGTATTTATAACTGTTGGTACGTAAAGCAAACCTAGTATTTCTATATCTTTTCAAATGGAGAAACAGTGTGTTGCTATTGTCGTTTAACGAAAACATGAACAAGATTAATAATGATCTATATTAAAAAAACGTAGTTCTATGGAATGTTTGGATCTGTGTATTTTTAGTTTCGATGTCATTGATAAGATCACGGATTCTCCATTCAGAGGTACAAGGGGTACGAAATCATTAGACAAGTTCTGTTCGTCAATACCTTTCTTGTCGATACTATTTTCACAATGAGAGGCCGTATCACTGAGTCAGTGCCAATTAATACGGGATATTATCACCATAATCTCGCTGCCTAGAGGGATATTATCAATCATAACAAATAAACAAATTGTAAATGACAACCACCAAAACACTTGCACTAATGTCTTAGTCTGGACCCACTGCATGTGTATGGAAGTTCCAAGCTGCAGGGACTGATTACAAGGCTTCAAGGAAACTCGAGCTCTTCACACAAGGTCAACTGAGATGAATATCAGGAAGTGTAAACTATCATCTCCATCTGAGTCGACTTGTCTTCTCATTATCAGAAATTGCAAACAATCATCGCTGTTATCACAACATGAGTGCGTCTGCGGCAAACTTTGTATGTCGTTTTCTGCAATAATATTAAAGGCGAACAGATATAACACAAACACTGGTTTAACTGTTTTCTTGGAAATGTAGCTCTCCTTTCAGGAAATTAGTTCAGGAAACGTTATACAACAAAATACCTTACTTTTAATGTCATAACTTGAATGTACACAAAATGATAAACTTATACACTTCAAATATGCAACATTTGTTGATTTCAGACCAAGCGTTTGTCAGTCTGAAATTCTAAAAATGCATATTTTAAGTCAAAGGCCATAACCCTGAAGTAAGTTTAAAGAAGTTTAAGTAACTGCCATGTCAAATTCAAAATATTTTAAAAACTGCCTTGTGTACTAAATTTGGGTCACCACATTTACATTAAAATGTATCAATCAGAATGCAACTGAGTCACACCAAATATGTTTTGCAGGATTATTCAAACACATTAACGTTTTTATTCTTTCACCAATTGTTTATTCATCAATATAGGTACCTCAACAATGACACCTGTTTTTGCTTACTGATAACAGTCTCGCGTTTCATTCAGTAATGAACCCGGAGAAGTTTTAGATGATATAAGTAGTGTCTCCCTTTGGGTACTTATTGCAATTTAATCTCTAAATGAAATGAAATTAATACGATAGTTGTAACAAATTTTCCAAGTCTACTATGTTACCATGAATATGAAGCACATGGTCTTATCACATTTGCTGAGTAAAACCTGAGGACGTTACAACATTTGAGAATCATAAAAATTAGCACAAAATACAATCGCTTTCTAAGACATTTGCTAATCATAATGCTAGAAAAGATATTGCAGCAAAACTTCTGGTGACTGCATCTGAAGTGATCATTTAGAAAGTGAGGTGGATTCGCACGAGTTATGTCCCTTCCCGCTATCAATCGACATAAATAGAGGTGGCGTGACTCAGTTGTTATGCAGGATAGATCAATGTCTTGTAAGTACATTATCTAAATAATTTAGAAAGTTTTAAACTAAATATTTCCTGCAATATTTGTTACAACTATCGTGTCACTTTCAATTGGAGATGACATTGGAATAACTTCCTAGCGTTCCGAAAAGTGTCTATTCCCACTTGCAATCTTACAATATCCCCAGGCATGTTGGGATCAATTTACTGTTAATAATGCACATATGGAAGATGATATTAAAACAAAAAATCTAATTTAACATATCGAGTTGTCTCTACGGTAATCCTTTGTTAAACACGCAGACTCATCTGTTCAGGAAAGTGCAAACACTGTCAATAGCAAAGATAATTCCACATGGCATTTTGACAGATATTGAAATACCTCAAATCAGATATGACAGAATATTGACAGTTTTTGATGTCTCTCGGCATCGAATCGAATATGGAGATTGACAAAACATTTTGAAATTGTAAATCAATATGCACTTAACTTTCTTAATTGTTATTTCCACTCAACTGTACAATGTTCCACACACAGCGAGGAATATTTGTAAAACATCTTATTATTGATATTTTGGCACTCATGAAGACATTTTCATTTGGAAGCTTTCATTTGACTTTTGACGATTCTTAAATCGTGTTTTCCTTCAGTATCCTACTGTACTATTTGAATATGTTAAATACTTTTCAGAGAGCCAAATAGAGGCGACTGAGACTTGTGTTAAATGCCAAATATTCTATCAATGAATCACATATCGAGCTTACTTTCTTCTGAAACTAACACTTATTGTCGTGAAAAAATAACATTAAAATTTATATTCCTGGATAAACCAGCGAAGATGATAAGCGTTAAACATGATTTTTTTCATCCTCCTTGGAGAGAGTTAGTTGAACCTATAACCGACTGCTGGATACCCACCAGCGTTTTACCATCATTCCTATTACATCATGTTATGATGTCATGCAGTACACAGAGTCAAAAACAGTTTCGTTTTCGTCAGATTTTTTGCATTTATTTATGTCCATAATTATGAAGACAGGGTTCTATGTTCTTTTTTAACTATTTAATACACTTACTTGTAGTTAGATAAAGATAAGCCTCTTCGCCATCTTTCTGTTTTACTCTTTATCAAACCAAACTGTATAGTTACATACTTAAGTTGAAGAAGTGCCTTGCGTGTTTGAAAAGACAAGTTTTAAATTTGAAGAATATTTTGGTTTGAAACTATGTCATAATTGAACTGCAGGTGACACTTATATCTAATACACTATATATAATAATCAATATTCTCGCTTTAATGTAGACATGAACGTAGGTGTCAGTGTCAGAGTGTTCACGGTACATTTTTTGTGATATCATTATTCAGTATAGTTTAGGTTCCTTTGTACTTCAGGACATTGAGGTATGTGTTATAAACACATTAAGAAACAAAAGACTACGTCATATTAATCACTTGTATTCATTTAACTACAATGATGCTAAGATACTACTTAACATGCAACTATATTCTCCTCAGGTATGTCTTACAAGAAGGTATCATCATAACAAAACTCAGACATTCCCCGGATTAATCAAGTCCCCAAACATCATCACAATGGTAAAAATACGTTCTAACTAGACTACAGTGCCTCGGGAAAGAGGCGTCAAATTAATGATCAAACTCTTGTTATACTGTCGTTAATCATGACTCGTCTCATTTCAACTGACATAAAGTCTCGAAAAGCTTATACTTACTTTTATTTCCAAAATGTAATTTAAGATGGAATTGACAGCAATTCCGGAAAGCCTTAGTCCTTTCTGAAAACATAATCTAGATAGTAATCGCATGCAATTTGGTGCCGAAGCATTTCCCGAAGTGTAAATTAAATCAAGTACCTCGTCATAAATAAAATAAAAGATAGTACAATACAATAGTTAGTACGTATAATATGATAGCAAATAGTATGACGCAAATATAACAATTTAACAAGCTGTTTCATCAATTTCATCAATTACAGTGTTTGGGAAAGTGTACCATATTTAGAAGAATGAACGCTATAAACGGAACCAGTTGAGTAAAGAAAATATACAAACATTGAGTCAATCAGAATGGCTAAATTGCTTAAATCCTGAAGGAAAAAGTTTTAAAGTTATTTGACGGTGTTCCAAATGCGTGTACATGTATCCGTGGCTTTCTGCCATGACATATATTCTAATCTAATAAACAGGAAAAAAAAAATTGTAGAAGAAGGCATGCATTAACAAACATTTTAACTATCCAATTTGTACATTTCAGGTGGTATTCCTTTTTAAGGTAACATTAATGTGTCTTCCACAGTTATCACAAGCTTGTTACTCATGTGTCAATACGGAAGAGGGGAATGTTAACATAATATAATCAATTATCAACTAGATTGTATCTATTGTATAGTGAAATTATTTGATGACAGTGGACTAACATGAATGATGCAACAATTCAATGACGTCATTGATGAGACAAAGTAACGAGTGAATGTGAGAATCAATTATTGAGTTCATATGATTGATAACATGGTTGGTATGCATGTAGAAACGTAAGAAAAGACTTCCAATAGTTAATACTAATAATACGTGTCTCTTGAATATTGTATGACATAATTTGTTCAACTGTGATAAACTTAATCATTACCAATATTAAGGTTTGTACAATCTTGATTTCAGATTTCATACAAATATTTATTCTAATGGCACAGAATCCATGATTTTAAAAAAAAATAAATAGAGAAAACCAGTTTGAAAAACCTTTTTTCAGATTACCCTAAGTGCCAAACAACTAATATAATTCTAATATGTCACCGATTTTCATATAATCGAAGTTTATCTCTTTTCTTGACACTAACTGATGGCCAATCCAATAAGTATAGAGTATGTATTGTAAATTGCAATAGGTGATGTGAAGAATTCACTTTAAAAATTTGCTAAAGTTGCTCTAGTCATTTACTTTTCCCACTCAAGTTTGTTCTTTATGCCAAACATATTTCTCCCCACAATTAAATTACTGTCATCTATGTTAGTAAATAACAGAATTATTCATACTGTCCAGAAAGTTAAATTGCTCCACAGAGTCAGTAATTGTAGTAATACCCAGAGTCTATATAAGTAATTTGTCCACACGCAACATCAGTTGTGGACATGACCACTCTACATAACAATGATTCCATTAACATACACGTATACATAAAAGCAGCCATTTATTCTTGGTTCTTTTTTGATACATTTCCTTAAATTGTTTTTATGAACAACAAAACAATGAACATTCATGTGATTAAAGTCGATGAACTTTATAAAAGTGTGTGTATGTGTTTATTGCCAGCTAATCAGTTTACATTAATAATTTCAAACCAAAGAAATAATAACTGCAATGAATATAATTCATTTTGCGAAAATAACATAATTTTCAGAGGTATTTGTTTCTTGACAATTTGATCAACAACTTTGATGAATATGTTTTTTTATGGATCCAAAACTGTATTTTATATCACTTGTGCAGCCATACAATATTTTATGATCAATATGGTGATAAAATATTACATAAAACGTATTTCATGGTCGTTATTTACAAAAGTAAATCTTCTTACTGATTTATGGACGGAACACATATAATATGATGATAGACTATATTTCTCTGGAAAATGATGTATCAAAGCCAAGGCATGTGTTATTTTGTATTAATGAGCGGAGTTTATGTCAGTTGCGCATCCACGTAATCCAGGAACTGTCTCGCGAACATGAAAAAAGTCAGTTCACTAGTAAGGAATACCTCCTGATTCCATAAACGTGGTTTGTTTTACATCAAGTGAGTATCACAGTGATATACGAGTATATATAACGTGTGGTTAAAGTTATCACGACAGATCAGCAGCAATTAAAGTTGACATATCAGTTGAAAGGTACTGGTACGTGAAAGATGAATGATTCCTTACCGTATCATCTGTTAAGGGTATGACATAAAATTAAGATACAGATCAGTTTGCTGATGTCTAACAAACAGATGATCATCAGTTACATAGGGGTTCCTAAAAATATCACTCTACCATATCCCCTGCAAAACAATGACAACACCATGCCAGCTACAAGACCTTGTAATGTATGTTCGGATTACCGTCAATTGGGTAAGTAATGGTATCATTTATCTACGGATATCTGTTTCATTGAACAACTTTTAATCATCATGATTTAACCTTTCTTTTTTTGTTGTTTATAAATAACCGATGAAAACCCGAGGCTAAACAGTGTCTCCTACAATGAAATATTTCTTTTCAATATTTCACCATTTGAAAGTTGTTGTAATATGGGTTCATAAAATGGTCAGATGAAAAGTATAATGTGCTTGTTAATTTAGATAATCACTCTATTTGTCTTATGGTATAATAATTATTGATATGAAAATGTTGTACTAGGATCAAAGATTAAATTATGTGATAATAAGTTGTTTGATGTGTTGTGGAAAGATTTTTCTGGAATCCTACAAACTTCTCAAGATACCTTTCGAGATAATTAACCTCATCATGGATAACTTTGGCACCAAGTGCACAATGGAATGTTATCTGCAGCCGATGCTGACATCCACTCAAAAGCAAACGAGACACCCCAAGATGGAATCTAGTTTGTTAGAGTAGTATGCATTGCCACCCACTCTTGTCTGAAATTGAAAATAGCATTAATCAGATGCACTTTCTTGATTTGAACAGGCATATTTTTTGTTCATTTGATGCAAATGAGTTGATCCAAGATGAAACTTAAATATGTTTGATCTTTAATTTGAGATTGGACTTTTTTGTGATATTTTATGATTGCATACCATAATTAAGGATCTATCAAATCATTCATTTCCATACATGTATATCCTTACAATCCATACAATACCATGATTTGATATAACATGACAAATATGGTATATTTTTAAATCCTAATTAGTGTTCACTTTCATCATCTAAGAGATATACTTCGGAACATGTATTTTGTTTTCGTTAGAGATGTTTTTAAGGTATCTGTCAATTTTTAGAATAATAGGTTCATTATTTTTGTGATTTCTGAGGAAATACAGCCACGTGCGGTTTCATTACTGATAAACAGTTCCAACACACGTGAATCTTAAATAAATAGGTATTAGTTTATGAAACAAATTAAATTATTAATAAAGGTAACGTAAGTTAAGACGCCCCTCATAACTCTGCCAGATTGTCGATCTCACCAAGAAGGTGTGGCCAATATGCCTTCAGATAATGGCTTCCTTGAATAGTTTATAACGCTGGTTTACTATCTTTAACCTCACAGATATTTTCAGAAGATCTGAAGTTGGAACTCAGCCACTACCAAACACGTGCATTTGATTCCATTCATTTGATAAGGCACCGTACCTGAACTATACGTACCTAAATTTTCCGAGGAAATCACAACTTGCTGTTACCAATGGCAAGTCAGTGTCAATGGCAGATATATGTGTAGTATCTTTGGTGTTACACGTGAGTCGACGCCAGTTTGAAAAGCCACCATGAAAACAACAGATTTTACCCAGAACAAGAGAATCCTGTTCTATTGTAACCACTCTTCGCTGAAGGCTAAAGGGCCCGGGCACTATGAGTTTTAAGTACACGTTCAGCAGCTAATAAGGTACTTTATACTGTGTTTGATGCCTAAGATCGTTTCTATAATATCAGCATAAGATGAATTTAGAATTACAAAAAAAACATTGACAAATATATCTTTTCAAAATACACTTAAAGTTTATTCAATCATTAATGTAACTTAACATCACGTTCACAGGATATGTTCAGCAATGAGATGGACTGATAAACTACATACATAAATGGTACATATATATTTAAATCACATTCCCTTTTGGTCATGATTAAACAGGGTGTAATATTTTCCATTGTGTTCTTTGCGATGTGTTTTATACTCTGTGGTATGAACACTAACTGCAATCTGCATATGTCTGTTAGTAGTTTACATTATAAACCGAATTGTTATTATCCGGACATTTTCAAAACAGTTTTACAACAGTTAAAGGCGCTGTAGCACGTTTTTTGCAAAATTTATTTTTTTAAATTTCCCATTTATAATGATAGTTAATGTCATTTAAATTAACTTTAGAGGGTAAAACATCTTATTACACAAACCAATTATCTGTAGTGGTAATAACTTTGTTGCGTATAAAGCAAAAATTGCATGGCGGCCATTTTTTTGTGAACACAATTTATTATTTTGTATTACAAAAACGATTCCCATGGCTTTACCGAAACATGTACACTAATTTTAAACTTTATTTTCCGAAGAGAGAATGATGGTTTACTGTTGGTGAAATTATTTTTCAAATACATTTCATCAACTTTTTTGAGTGAAAACACGTGCTACTGCCCCTTTAAAGCTGTGTATGTATTACAGTAATAAGAATATTTGTTCAAACAACATATATGAGTTGAATGGCGATGTTGTCCATGAAATGTATCTTAATGCATGTCTTGTCTATGCAACTGAGGAAACTGATAACAATAATTGCAGGAAACTCTACACACAAGGCGAGCAGACAGAGATGTGTATCAGCAACTACCACCTTCATTGCAGCCAACGTGCCACCACGTTATCTGATAGGACTTGCGTACAGCCACTGTACATCACAAACTTTTCAACAGATGTACAAACTGATTGCAAGACATGGTGTAAACACAACGGGAAGAACATCAGACAGAACACACATTAGGAACAGATTAGCTATCACTAGTATCTTAGTCGATTTGTTCCTAATTACTATGAATGATAACCATTCATTATTTTTACCACGACAACATATTAAGTATAAAAATGTTATTCTGTTTAATTTAATATATCCTTGTAACCAGTCAAAGATTCATTAAGGCCAACACCAGATAAATGAACCTACTGTTTTAGGGTAAAGAGTTTGTACATTTGTAAATGGACGAACGAACAAAAATGCATTCATCTTCACAACTCACTGTGCAATGAGAGAGAATATAAATAATGAAAATTACCTCACGCCGTGCCGTATCAACAGCAGACATCACAACTGAAATCTACCACAACAGATAATTGTATCAGCAGACACGCGGTTCTGAGCTTTTAGGCCTAAAATGGAAAATAATTCGTTTCTGGTTTCTGCCCAAATCAGGTTCCAACCCACGCCTCAGGTATTTTTTTCTAGGTTTTAATAAACGAAAGGGGCAGACAACGCTAATTCTTTAGCTTCAGAAAACCTTGGACAGTAAAAATGTCCCTCGTTTCTGTTGAGATGATGTGTAACCTTGAGACTATTTGGAATATAGTTAAGACGGTTTGTGTTTAATTTATATAAATAATTGTCTTAATTTTCTTTTTTAACCGGTGAGAAGTTTGTATGAAACGGAATTTATATTTTCATTCGAAAAAGATTAATGTCGTAAATAAATTAAAAATTGCATCATTGCATAATTTTTGTCAGCCCGTTAAGACCAGAAATTTAAAAAATGTAACAACGCTTCTAATGAGACAAGTTAAAACTGTGTTTCAATACTGTGACAGACTATGCTACGCGCTTTAAGAGCGAGATTTTACCCTTGAACTCATTTATAAGATAAATAGTTACGTTTGTAAAATGTCTTGGATACATTGTTATTCAACACCCGCAAATTTAGTTTAAAACCGACGACGTTAGCAACTAGTTATATATCGTAACACGACTGTTAGTTATCAGACTCTCTGTTTGCGTACCTATCTCTGAGTGAAAAGGACTTTGCGACTGTTTCATTTTTGTGAGAGGTGTTGTCAAGTCAAACAAATGTTAATACTCGGCGTAATATGTACATTAGCAACACTTTATACGTAACCTGAATAGTGTCACTCAACTATGTTCACTTACAATATTCATGTATCCTTTTATATGACGATAAACATTTATCTATGGCATCAACAGACACAGTGAAACCCCTGCGAACAAAACTCATAAACTTGCCCTGGACCATTCGGACAATGACATTAACATTGTGACATCAAAACTGTCGATCACTATGATGTCATGCCATGGCACGGCATTCGCAATAACTGGCTGCATGTAAGAAGCCAGCAAACTTGGACAACTTTAACTAATTGAAAACATTTTAATTACTTGATATGAATTAATATTGAGAGTAACTTGTGCCCTATACGTTTATACACAATTACAAAAATTACAATGACATCTTTCAAATTTGAGTAAGGCACACATATAAGGAAAAACAGAACAAATACATCTTGAGTTGGACCGAATCCAGGAAACATGATGTAATAGTTTGTTGGTATTCATTGTCACTCAACATACGGAAATCAACAAATCAGAATCACTAAGGTCATGTTACAATATTTAACACGGTAGTGCAATCACATGACGAAGATAAACAAAGATCAGTTGGAAGTGAACATTCTCCAAATAAACATAAACACGACTTAAGAAGAAAACTTTAGGAAGAAGAAACCATTTCCAATCATTCTTTTTTTCCAGGGAGAGGCTGAGGCTGTGCAATTTTAGGGCCATGTCGTAATTATGGATTTGTCAATACCTACACAAAAGAAGATCAACTTTACATATAAAGGTGTCCTTCGTTTCAATATCAATGCATAACACTCGTTTTGAATCCACCTTATGGGGCACAGTAACATGAACAACAAGAACACATTGCAAGCAAAACTATGCAGTCACGGTCTGTTTGTATGCTAGGATAAGTACATTTGGGTGTTAAAATGTAAACAGTGACTTTCAAATATTATAATATATATAGGAAGCTTATATAAAAATGTTTTGTCATATACAGTTAAATACACTACAAGTATCAGAGGAAATCTCCGATTCTATGATATGATTAAATAAACTACAAGTATCGGAAGACATCTCTGATTCTATGTTATCATAACAATAGCTCAATAATTAACGTTTTCCTGTATCTAGTACAGTAAAGGTCCATCACTTCATTTGTATTTTTTTCTAAAACGTCTACCATTTTCCAATTTCAGATTGGAAGCATGATTGCCATGTCTCAGCTGCGAAAACGGTTACGGTTTCAACTGTATTGATTTTAATTTTCAAAGGAAGTAGTCTACTTATATATAGATTTAGACAGTCCATACAATTTTCACTTTCAAAGTAGTCTTCAGAATTTTGTATTTTTATCACGTGAGTAATCCATCCAGCTAAGAAAAAACAAGATAACCAATTACCCTTGGTCTTGGAAGTGGTAGGCGCAGCGATAGATAGTGTTATCGTAAGTGTCAAGTCCTGAAAAGATCTCATTCAAGAAATTAAATAATTCGATAAAATATTGAACATCAATCACAGTAAGTGGTGGTGTTCTTGGAATGAGATATAAAGAATTCACGTACCGATAAATTTATTGTTGATTGAATTGGGCTTTTATTAATGATGTAAACTTTACATTGCAGTAATTCCCTATTTTACCATATTTACCATTTACCATATGGCAGTACTAGTATGTTTATCATTTTGATTTTCTTGATTTTCTTGTCTATACGTATTACCGTTACGTGATGCATTAGATATACCCCGAAACAAACAATTCACGTACTCAATTTGAAGCAACGCAAATGTTTCTTCCAGTTCAAGGTTTATAAATACAGAGGATGCCAACTGAATTTGACACCACCGTTATCTCAAATTACCTTTCAGATATATGCTAACGTTATATCATTTACCAAGTGCAATGTGTATTTATCGAGGTTATTTGCTTCCTTCTGCCAGTAACCATCACTAGCTGATTTGAGCCTTGCTGCATTTCGTTAAATTGTCTGTGCTATCGTAGCATGAATTTCGGGCGAAGTTGCCAAGAGGAATACACATATAGCAAACCCAAAACAGCAAAATCAAGCCTTAAATGATCCAGTTATGGAGACTGGCATGAGTTATGACTTGCAGGAGAAACTGTCCTCCCGGGTGTACGGTGAATCTGTAAGGGTTGCTACATTACGACTTCCAGTGCAAGCTTGCTCCCGGGTGTACTGTGAATCTGTAAGGGTTGTTGCATTACATGCTGATTGTTTAGATCTCCATAGATAATGGAATTGCATGATGACTTGAAATTTTGAAGTAGTGCAATAATTATGGCATCTCGCTCTGAATGATGTAAGTAAGCAATGGCAGCTCTAATTGATGCTTTTCTTCAAGTTTAAACATAGTAGATTGTTCATTATTGGCAATGGAACATTACTTCAAATAAGTTGTGCATCTTTGAGATGACCATGTGTATGTCATGGCACACACGTAATAACATTTCCATGATTATTTACTATATGATTAGATAGATGTTATTATTGCGTATGAAAACCGCTCATAGATGTTAACGTTCATCATTCACATCGATAAATAGAGTCAAAATGTTATTTTAAATTTTTGAATTAATTGGGAACGGTCTTCTGTCAGCCTTAATATCGAACATCAGTGGAGCAAAAATGTCTTTGACGTAACCATGCAATCTCCTGATGTGTAAATACTTGCTTTCTTATCAGCTCTTAATCAAGATATAAATAGCATGCCAGTTTTCATTTTCCACAGGAAATATCAATTTGTTGTTAATTTTCGATTTCTGTGGATGGTTGATCACAAATTGAGTAATGAGCTCGAATTCGAGTTTGTTTAAGAGATTTAATCATTTCACTAACTAAAAATTTTAATTCATTGCAGAAACACATGAAGAAAATATAGTTTCTTGACACAATCATATTACAGGATGTTTACAAATTGATGTGAGAAATTGCTAAAGTGATTTAAAATGCATACAAGGTACATTAAATAGGCTTCTGATTGTTTTATTATCACATCTGTATATTCATGTAATCAGATATGTATTATCCTTTTTCAACTGTAACTGTATTTGAAATATATGTTTCTCTCCAGATATACAATGCCTTTGAATAAATGTAGTTTCTACACTACATGGCAAAAGAAAGTACGCTCCTCAGGTGGTTTAATGATTTTCAATTTCAAATATCTGAAGTTTCCACGTCATTCTCCTAAATTAGATACTGCAGGCATTAAGTCATCCGCCAAAGAACGCTTAAAATTTAAAAACAGAATTAATTTGGATAAAACATAACTGTTCACATAAGATACCTAAGACATTTTTTGTGTGAAAATCAATAAATGTGCCTCATTTACACACATTTATAACATTTAATCACGGTTGGGGTCCTCTATGTACAAAGTTAATTTCTTACCCCTATCTACAATAAACAGGGGTATTTTAATTAAAAATTAATTAATTCAAACTACTACATATAAATGTTTCGTGCCATAATCAAATGGATTTAATTCCTGTTAAAATATTGAATCAAAAGAAATCAATTGAGGTGTGTTCTTTCTTTTGCCTGGTAGTATTAGATAGTATCATTCGTTTTGTTTCGTTCCAAATGCATCCATTACTAGATGAATAGTTAGCGGTTATAATCATACACATCATTTACCATTGAAATATGTTATCAAATGTCTGTAATAGGTTTTATGTATATTAAACTACACAAATAATGTTGTTTATACATCATATTTATTCTTTGTGGAACAGTGAAGTAGATTTTTGGCTATGAAGCTGGCTCTTATTAAATGTAACTCAGCAAGGTATGCCACATCATTCACCAGACGAGAAGAAGTGAGGATTCAACCCGGGAAAATGTGTTTTCATATTTAAAAAAGTAGAAAGTAGAAAGTTGAAAGTCTGCTTTTCCTAGCTTATCTGCTGTTCCATTATGAGATTCGCTGCAGTTTACATTGCTACTTTTCGTGTTATTACATTATTTTCATGTTATTCTCTGTGCAGCAAATAAACAACATGCTGTTAATGAATTTGGCATATGTAACACTAAACGATATTATGATTCGCAAGACTCACAATAAAGTAACGTGGCGAGCGACCTGCAACACAACATGCAATTTATTTCTTCTCTTTACATGTTTGCGGCAAAAGCGTTAATTTTCAAGGAGGTAATTATAACCCATAGCTTTTTTGCAAGCCAACAATTAAATGCAAGCCAGAAATTCACACATTTGACAGAGATCGGTGGTGTTTGACTACAAATGTAAATGTTAATGTAAATGGTACCTTAGAATAAGAAACTGACGAAACTGAATACCTATAAAGCTGTAAAAACAAGGCAAATAGGTGAATAAATCTGTTGTTTAAAATAATGTAAGTTATTGGAGCAAGTGAATGTAAATATGCTACAAATGTTTCAGAAACTTGATTTAGCTTAAAATTCATTTCACTTTCGACGAACTTGTAAACTACCAATGAATTTTTAATAATTATGTATTATGTGTTTTTTGGGGATAACTTTACTACTTTTGCAATTTGTTTTCATGAACATTCCTAGATGCAAAAGTGTTCCTGCTTCACAAAGATATATTTCTTATTATTACCTACGAGGGCACTGATATTGAGGTTAATATTTTTCATATTGGGGTTCATATTTTTCATACGATGGCTTAGATCAACACATCACTTTGCCATGATTATATATCTTATTATATATATATCAAAATAAAATAGATGAAGTTGAAATAAGCCTGGCTAACGTTTTCAATAGGTACATCATGTCCCTACTTCTTCCTGAAGCTTATTTCAACTTCATCTTTCTTAATTTGATATATGTGACCATAGTGTTTGAACATTTCTTGTGATATTTCTATATATATATACATCAACAATGAATGTTGTTGTAAGGTCACGTAATAGCACATGTCATCAATACTGTATTATTTATGTTGCAAAGTGTTTAACCAGGTGATGCTTCAGCTTTGCAATGTCATATTACCAGTTAATCCATCACAACAAGTTGAGAAACAAATTCAGTTTGCTATGGTGCATCCATTATTTGCGACTCGCTATCCACGTCCTATTCTTTCCACACTTGACAGCTGTTTTAATAAACATGTCTTGTTCCTAGATATGAGTTTGTGTGTAGTGTTTTATATCCTGCGAAATATTTTATGCAGTGGCTTCATAAGGAGGGAAACCCACTTTGATGTTTTATGAATTATTCCTGGCAATAAAAAAGTCATATAGCAATGATGTTCGTAACACGAAACAAGAAAACACATTTTCTCTTTGTATCAAGCACTCGAAACACACATAATGGTCCTCAGTAGCTGCACAGCAGCATTGACACAATAAAATACAACCTGATGTCAGACTAACATGCAATGATACATACGGTTGGTGCCAGACTATAAAGGCTCATTACCTTGGTCTGGTTTTCTTCAATGCCATGGAGTCTAAACGATCAAGTGAAAAACGACTTTCATGTTAAGTATTATCCATAACAGTGGGTCCTAAAGATATATATCCTTTAATGCATCAAGCCTTACTTTAGGAACATTTCACATTTTACAGATTGCATTGTTATTAATGAGGATATCTTTAGTATTGCAAATCTATGAGCCAAAACATTGTCGCTTGACATATTTTACACACTTAAGAATGACTTGCTCTATTTATTGTTGTTAAAGAGAGAGAGTGTACCCTGTAATTGAACTCACTTCTGATGAGAGTATAAGGATTATACTATAGGCACTACTTTTTTCTTATCGGTTCACCAACAGAAAGCACTCAGATGTAGCGGTCCTCTTAATGATAATTTTACTTGAGGCCATATGACTTTATGTCACCTATATTCGCGGAAAATCACACTTTTATTAAATCATTATATTTGTTTTTCCTAATAACTCACTGTAATGTCGACATTACTAAATCTTTTGTAGAGACTACACTGTACATAAGGGAAATGTTGTTTACCTTCAGCCAATTAAAACGAGCAATTCAATGTATTGTTTTGATTGTTTCAACATTACATGATTGTCTAAAAATAATAAATATTTACATAAAATGTGTCAATGACTGATATCTATTGAAGAAGAGATATGCAGATTTGAAGCTCAACGCATGGATGAAATAATTGATAACATCCTGCCCAATGTGTATTCTCACATCATTCATATTCCTTACGATCTTTTGACAGTTGGACTCAAAGGCACCTGCTATAAAAGTAAAGTATCTTAAAAATTGAGATCAATTTCGATTCATAGCATTTATAAATACGATGATACGTATTTTTCGTGAAATTACGAGTGTCCATTTACATTCAGTGTCCTTCAGTCAAGGATTTTTACGATCATTTGGTGTCCGTTTCATCACAACCAGTCCTATTTTATTTCAGGAATTACACACAATTATTGGAAGCTATCAAATAAACATGTACAATTATTGTGGATGATTCACAGGTTCTAATGTATAATCGACGAAAGTGACATAAGTGCTATTTTCCACATTGTAGAAAAAGGGGTATCATAAAATGATTCTAAAAAGGTATGAAAAAACAGTAGATTTCGCTCCAAGGTTACAACATCAAGATAAGATCATAATGGGACGTTGTGATTTACTTCACGTTTTGATCCCCTACTTGTAGGATGTAATGAAAAGGCAAGTTGGCTTCCTGTAGCTTTATTTAGCTGAATTTAGCATAAGAACACGCTTTATGAGGCTAACAAAAACTCCTAAACATGTCCCCTCATTCATTATTCCGTCAGTGAATATACAGAGAGTTAACGTTTGTACATCTTAGTGTTGTACGTTCCTTTGTAGTCAGGTTTAAGTAATGTTTTACTTTACAGAGAAACAACATACAGCTGATTCAGTAAACACCAAAAGTAAATTCATAACTATTTATTTTGTTAAGTTAAAACAAATTTCTTGACATACCTCAAAACTTTGTATTTCACAAACAATATATGAACATTGATTTCTCAGTGAAATTTAGCGTCATTTCCACTTTCAATCAGAGTGAAAGGAAGATATTTTGCAAACAAGAAACACATTTTATATCATATTATTTCAGCAGAGAATATTCAACACACGGCTGTGTCTTAGCTATTTTCTGTTTTGTTGTTTCGATTTCACTATTGGTTTTTCAAATCGTTTGGGAAAATGTTTGAGAAGACGTTTGAGAAAATTTTATGATGCTTCTTCTCTTGATAATTAGTCTTGAGCTTCCATTCCAACAATGAACGGCGAATCGTTGGAGGAGATGTCAGTATTTTCCAAGGCCACTTATCACATGATGTTAACATTTCTATAGCGGTAGACATTTAAGATTTTAGCGTTAGCGGCTATCCTTTAGATTACTTCAGTTATCTCCCTTGTTGAGATTGCGTGCGCAGTTTGTTGTGTTTTTCCCGTTTCCATTGTTTGTGTAGCAGCAACGTATTTCACTTTTTATTTAAAGAGGACAATGGAAATTGCAAGTGTTTGTTTTGAGAATATGAGGAACGGAACAATTTCAATATGGAGTGTTATTAATTGGAAATGGCAAATTGCGTTGTTACCAGATGATGTTTCAGCATACTTAGTTATTATAATTGACAAAAGAAATCAGGTTCAATTCATTATTGAATTCACTAGGTTTGTTGTTATAGTGCATGTAATACATACGATTTATATCCTATGTCCTATTCTTTGCACACATTATACCTGCTAAAAGAAAAGAGACAGGTTTACTCATAGTGGTAGGAATCTGCAGAATGAATCACTTGTTCATCCCTGCACCTATGACACAGCTTCCTATACAGGAAAACTACTTTCATGTTTAATGAATTATGTCTGACAATAACAAACATATATACTTTCTACGCTGCACTCGTAGCATATCTTAGCTTTTTCAGTAACCGTGACACAATAAATATTCGACTTGGCACCAATATGTTCTGTTCTTTGGAAAGAACTTCACCAAGATATTCTTTGTTTGAGAATATTCACTGAAACTCTTTTCTGTGTAACTAATGTTTCATCAATGAAGACATTTTCTGATTTGTTTTGTATTATGTGTATTGTGCAATTGACTTGGGAAATCTAAACTGAAAAGGTTCCTTAATGATAACAAAAGAACACGACAGTGTTAAAATTTCATTTACTTGATCTGTGTTTCTGTTACTACCTGAATCATTATAGAAATAGAAGTTAAATTGTAATGATCCCTTTCTTCAAAAATAGTAACATTCCTTATTGATTTCTTATGCAAAGCCAAGCCATGAACCTTACTACTGGACACATGTGTTATGGTCCGAATGGTTCTGTTCTATTTAATTGACTACCATATGATATCGACGTACTTGTGCTTACGTACACTCATTCTGCAATGACATTAACATTAACGCATGGTACATGTAAATGTTATACTATACACGTTTGATCTTGTGAGCGTTAAATAACACGTCTATGAACTGCTATGAATAGCAGGCGATGTCCAAAAGTATTCCAAAAGAAAAGTTGTTTGCAAATCCATATACAATTAAAATACCAAATTAAAATTCATTCTTTATTGCACTGTTGCAAACATGACATATAGGTAAAGCATGTTCAATTGATTGCTATCTTTCTTTATTGTAATTTAGCAACAGAACATTACATCTAAATGTGGTCACTACACAAGTCTTTTCAATGGACAAGTGTTTGCTCACTGACATGTGTACATCAAAAATGAATTCTTGAATTGTAAAGTTATTCACACCGGTATATTTTACTTACATACTCTTAAACATTTACTACTTCCCTCTCATGAATATATATATTATATAGATTCAAGTTTTACATTTATTGTTTTTATACCATATCACTGACCGTTTTATCTTCAGACTCACGGCAGTATTAATTTTCAATTCCTCCAATGAAAGGTAAAGTAAGGAACATAAAACTAAACAAAGATTATCAAGTGAAAGCAAATCACTCTCTTCACGTGTTTTGAGGTCGTACCACTTTCCATTCAAGTTGGTTTTAGTGTGTTTTATGGGTCTACTGTCATTATAGCTCTTGATAAATGTATTGCTACCTTTTGCTATTACTGTCCTCTTAATGTCATGTTGACTGTTATAAAACTGGGATCACATTACATATTTCTCAAAGTTCTTGATTTTAAATGTGTTAAATCTCCAGGAATATTATCGACAAATAGACTTGTTTCCTTTAATGTTTACTTTTTTTATAACGTATTCACTCCACTCCCACAACGACAAAACAACATTGCTTAAACAGCGGGGCAGTGTTACATTGTGCAATCTATCATTGCTTCTTTACATAAGCAGCGTTTGAAAATATTCTGTTCACATTCCAACAGAATTCGAGTGAGGATTCGTCAAATGAAATAGATTTGTATCTGCAAAAGTAATTCTGCTGGTATACCGAGAGTTGAGAGGATGTACGGTTTCAGAACGTGTCACAATAACAATAAGTAAATTCTCGAGAACAAAAGTAGGATTTTTTAAAAGCTTACATTGACATTGATTTGATATGCTATGGCCTGGTGTCAAACAATCCAGAGTAAGCATGGTTTGAAGCGATACTGTTGGTTAATGAAACTGCCAGATAGCTCTGTCAATATATATTTCTTTACTCTATGAACAATATTTTCGTCTAATTTCTAATAATTTCCCAGTTTCCATCCAATGATCAAGGGAAAGCGCATTTGAGCAGCAGTGAGAAGCTAGATATTGGCGCTTTACAAATGTTTTCATGTATGTATGTATCCTGAGATCCTCAATAATAATCATAATTCACAATTAAATTCTGTGGAGCATCTTCTTTTCAAATATCCATTATAGGCTCAAAATAGAAATGTTAAATAAACCTGCTGTTGAAGTGTAAGTCTAAACCTCAGGTTGTATATATGTTTCGATACTCTCAACTATATCAGAACATATATAAAAACCCTGGTATCTGAGGATGTCAGTAATGATATTGTATCGGTTCTATGATTATCCAATGTAACCAGATGCATACTTGTCGTTTCTTACATTGTACACGTTGGGATCAATGTTCAAAATTAATAAAGAATCAACGAAAAGGAACCAAATTCTAGAATAGTGAAATATTGCATGGTACTTGTAACTCTATTGAACGTATTTTTATCCTCGTTATAAAGGGAGACTTTTGCTGATGAAAGCAGGATCCGACGGTAATGATCTAAAAGAACTTCATACTAGAAGTAGACAGATCAAATACATTCAACACTGTTTCCAGACAGAATCCATATGTGACAAGTGTCAATTGACAGATGATGCTTTTCTTGAGGTACTTCATGATCAAAAGAGAAATATATGACATTTTCAGATGTTGATGTGGCGCCAGTGTCGGCATGATTTGTCAGGAAATGATCTTAAATAAAATGAAAAATCAATTGTGATAAATTCAATCTATCGTTGCTATGAGGTCGGGTGTCGAGTATTAGTCAGAATCGAGTCTTAACAAATATACGGGCTACAAAGAATGTAATAATTGAGTAGCTTATATTCACTTCAGTTCAACAGCAGATATCGCGAGAGATTCATACAATTGTTCCACGATATACCACCATTCAATATTCAGTGTTGTTGATTTTAACACCCCGTAAACCATGCACAAATTTGAACACATTTATTCTTATAAATGAAACTCTGTATTTTTTCAGATAAGTGGGTATACGATTCCATTTTCCCTGACCATTCAAGTTATACTAAATTAGGCTTAATTACCTTTGATGACAGTATGTTTCTTGTATGCGTCACATGGTCACGTTAATGGTCGAACAGGTTTTAAATTGAAATGAATTATAAGAACGGGTTTTAAGAAAAGAAAACAGTTCATACTTCTTTACCATTCATGTTTGCTGGATAAGCTGAGATGTATGTGTTCAGGCGACAAGAAACTTTGAATGTAAGGAATACACAATAAAAAAATGTCCTATTAACAATTTGTTCTGGATATTGATGATGTTAATTTGATATTTCAAATAATGAAAGCGTTATTTCGAAGCTTGGTGTCTGCTTTCCCACGTTCTAAACCCGCACTAGATACCAGAAAACATCAGTCAAGCAAATAAACATATATCACAAGAAGGTCAAAGAACCTAGCTGTCGTTAGAATTTTAACTCAACATTTATATGTTCAGAGATTTCTTAATTAGTCCAAAACATTGTATCAATAGTTTTAATGTAGACAAAACAAAGCATCGGGTCTCGTTTATATGTTCAGCCAGATCTGTTATTATGAGATACAAACAAAGTTGTTACGTTTCAATTAACAAATGGACTAAACTAAGGACTAAACTAAAATACTTCATATATTTTTTTATGAGAAATGTGCAGTCAGTGTGCAGATCATAAGAGACAAAATAAATTTTAATCACGAACTGAATTACTATGTTGTTGAATTTAATTGCGTGTTTATGGAAATATATAATTAATGAAAGACTATTTCACATACTTTTATGGGGAAGCTGATTAATAATGATAAGTGATGTTTACATCTGGCAACGGGGAGCTTTACCATTATCAACCCAAAGTTCGAGGAATTTAACTGTCACAGTCCTTACTTCTTTATTCCTATCAGTTTCAGAGAGTTTCTTATAGAGGATGATTACAGTGACTTATATATTTCTAGCCTCGGGTAGTGCAGTCTCACTGATACTGTTGTGATTTGTCTTGCCAAAAGGTTCACCAAGAATTGTCTACACGTTTGTGAAGGTTGATCATCATTCAACAATATATTTACTCCTTTGTAGTGCGAAGAATTACACTCATAATCAGACAAAGGTTCCTTCAACCGTAACTTATTGATAGAATGTGATGTTTATTAATTATTTTGAACATGTAAAATCTGAACTTCATCGTTTTCAGTATAGAAGTTTGTTTGTAAAAAATAAAAAAGTGATCCACTTGTTATTTAAAATACTGTAATCCGTTTAAAATTCTGTTTTCTTTTTACATTTTCAAATAATTGGTCAGTGTTAGAACTTGAGACGCAGTTCAGGTTATTAGATAAACTAACTATACATACACACGCATTAGGAATATTGGGGTATTTCTAGACAAGTAGTAACACATCGAACTAACTATACATACACACGCATTAGGAATATTGGGGTATTTCTAGACAAGTAATAACACATCAAACTATCTATACATACACACGCATTAGGAATATTGGGGTATTTCTAGACAAGTAATAACACATCAAACTATCTATACATACACACGCATTAGGAATATTGGGGTATTTCTAGACAAGTAATAACACATCAAACTAACTTTACATACACACGCATTAGGAATATTGGGGTATTTCTAGACAAGTAATAACACATCAAACTAACTATACATACACTCGCATTAGGAATATTGGGGTATTTCTAGACAAGTAATAACACATCAAACTAACTTTACATACACACGCATTAGGAATATTGGGGTATTTCTAGACAAGTAATAACACATCAAACTAACTTTACATACACACGCATTAGGAATATTGGGGTATTTCTAGACAAGTAATAACACATCAAACTAACTATACATACACACGCTTTAGGAATATTGGGGTATTTCTAGACAAGTAATAACACATCAAACTAACTATACATACACCCTCATTAGGAATATTGGGGTATTTCTAGACAAGTAATAACACATCAAACTAACTATACATACACACGCATGAGAAATATTGGGGTATTTCTAGACAAGTCATAACACATCAAACACGTTTTCATTGTGATAACAAGAATGGATTTTCAACTCTTTAGATAATTCATATCATTTAAAGAGATGGACGTGATAGTTAACAGTTTTGGCTAGTTGACCGTGTGTGTAGAGTTTCGTGCTATATTTGTCATATTATCATTTCCCAAAGATGTTTTTGTCTCTATCACTGAGAAGCATTTCCTGTTTTGCTATATCTCCGTTTACAAGGAAAATAAGCATCTTCTGTCTTATACAAAAAAGTTAGGTGAAGATACTAAGTTTATTTTCGATTCACATATTTGTTGGTGTAAGTTAAACGATGCATGTTTGTCTACTGAACGACGTATTTGTGAAAGGTCACCGGGATATGTTTAACATTTGCCATGACTTACAATACACTCCATTTAATGATGTGAGAGGAATGGCCATAGTTTCTTATGACAATCGACTCCAATCTGCGATAATTGACGTCACGGGTATACTCGCTTGCAACCAACTAAAACTCCTTAACACTAGGATTGACAATACAACTCTCCTCAAGCTACAGAAGACTAGAGATCGTCAAACGAAGGACTGCATGATTGTATTTAGTGCCCAATCACAATTCAATAAGATGCAACACATATGTTTGTACGGAGAAATTGTAATGAGTTAAGAGTAATGAAACTTTTGTGAGCTAACAAGTAGAACAGCAGATAGATAAAACAAGTAACACAAGGTGCCAGTTCTGTCAGAGTGATATGGTTGTATATGTGTTAACCATCCTCAATTTAATTAACAAAATGATCAAGGCAACACATATTTAATAATTGTCAAACAAGACGCTATCTAATCACACCTCTGCACACCTCATGGAAAGTAACAGTTAACCATGGGTACTTTGTGCCTTAACACTACAGAGGTATATCAACACATACATAGTTTAGTCAAAATATTTATTATTGATGATATTCAATTATCAAGCCAATCGGCATTTAAAACACGTAGTTGTACGTCTAGTTCAACATCTAAACTATGCGCAGTTCACGTCTAAAAGCATCTCACATCAACCGCATCAATACCTGATTTACGAGTTTGAGGAAAAGGTAAATGTCAAATATCTTTATTGTAGTTTATAGTTCGTGAACATGTACGGATCCAACACTGCATTCCTGATTATATAAAGGTTTATTTAAAGACCATTGTTAAGTTCTGTCATTCACAAACAAGAGAGATAATTCAGCAACATGAATTAATGACAGAATATCATGTATAATTCCTGTCATAATGGGGGTTTATACCGAACAGTCTTAAATAGATGAAACTTGTTCATTCCTATACAGCGACTTATTCTTATTCTAGGAGAAACAAATGACGGAAGATCAAAATCATTTAATCTGTTGATAATGTGGATGAGATTTGGGCAGGCATGTTTTTGACAAGCAGTTTTACTGTCATCAAGGATTGACTAAAACAGCAAGTATTACTCTGCACATTAGAAAAGTCACATGGATTGTATTGTTAACATAGGGATAAGAGTGGACATTTCCAAATTTTGGTGGTCACCCTTTATCTAAGAATACACCGTTCACTTTAAAACGTTAACTGACACACTGTAATTCTCGACTGACACACTGTAATTCTCGTCCGTATCATTTACATGTTATTGGCAATTTGAAGACTGGAATGTCACATAAGGGTGTAGCTCGCAGTCAATGGTTTGATGTTTACAGACAGTAAATTCTCTCTGAAGCGATATCAATAAGGACGACCATCCAATGGCCAAACAACTCAGATATATTACCCAAGAGATACAATGAAATACTTAAACCTTTGTGAACATATTTACAAGCACATTCAAGATGGCAAAGCTTATTTGGTATATGATTTTATTGAATAATTGATCCAAAAGTAGTTAATTTAGTTCATTCTCTTATAATGTACAGATGATGCTTCAGACACAGTGGTCCCAAAATATAGATACATGATGCCATTTCAGATATTTACTGTAACTTATTAGCACTATCAAAACTGAATACGTCATTTACTTTGTCATTCATCACTTGTTTTTGTGCATCCAGTATTTTGTAGAAGGTATTTCTTTGAATGCAAATAGTGTGGATTTGTAAGAAGTGTAACCATCTATCAACTACCTCATTACCATAATGAAAATGATAGAATAACCATCCAAGCTAGCAAACCGGTTTTATCTCCAAGATAAAGATAGTAACAGCACACTTACACTTATTCAATGATATCAAGATTGTCACATAAAAGACAACAGAACTTCATTTGGGAATGATATTTCAGCCCTAATATTATTTTGCAAATAACCTTTCATACTGAATACCCGGTATACACTATGAACACCTCTACACGTGCATTGCACTGGATAATTTGAGTTGGTATGAAAAATTAACACTCGAATAAAGCAAAAGAGCCAGTGTGTAATGACTGGATATATACTTTACTATTTTTTTTAAATATGTACAGGGGAAATATATGACATATACATAACATATCCTTGAAGTTTAGAGCTGAAACGTGTTTGTGAAAAATACAGTTTAATTAAGCACAACATAAATATTACAATCTAGGAAAGGGAGGCAATATTTTAAAGCACATATTGCATTATCGCGGTTTAAAAGATTACTATTGAGTTCAACAAAATGGACGGAGCCATCGATTGAAGCTTAATTAACATTATACTGGAATGCCAATAGGGTATACTTGCAGTGTAAAGGGAGAGTACAGAATCTTATTTTTAAACTCATAGAAAACGCGTCCTGCTAGTAAATCAATTATTCCATTAACTTGACAACTTGCGGGGTTTCAGAATCTTTTTAGAAGGTAGTTCATCCCTTTTCACATACTATTATTATGACACAGACAGAAAATACCCTTGATATTATGGTTAAGATGGAACATCTAGAATGACCAACCTACATGCAAATTGTAAAGAACCTTCACTTTATTGTCTCTTCAGCTCTTTCTTAACTGTACTGTGAATTGTAAAGACATTTCACTTATGGTTGTCTTAACGAGTCATTTTTAGATGAAAGCCAACAAGTGACAGGTGTTGAGTGCTTTGCTGTTCTGATGATGGTGATGATTAGGCTGAAAGGAGAACGTTTTTACCAGTAAAGGGATTGTTTTGGCACCAGAGGTATTTCGCTGACTGTCTCCTAAATAATATCGGGAAACATTCTAATGCAACGTGTAAATATTTTCATATATTCTTCTTTTGTATTGATAACATATTTTGAAATATTGCAGACGTACATTAAAATTAATATCATAACATATCTTTATTCTTTAGTAATTGTTTCAGCCAATGAACTCATATTGATCATTGAGTCTACTTGCTGCTGACAGAGATTTGAATAGGGAAGTTCTAATCACCAAATAACTCTATCAAACTTGTCTGCTTACGATACAACTCAACTTCCTTTGGTCAATAATGTTAGTCCAAAACTGATTTCAAGAACAGAATAAGGTTAGCAAATAACACACCAAGACGTTATACCTTGTAGTTCATTTTGTTGAGTTTTGATAAAGGGAAAATCAATCAACCAACAATAATGAACAGACTTACATGGTCCAATCTGTTCCATTGAAATCAAACATAAAACATTTGAAGAACATATACGATGAACAGATTGTTACTCCGAATCCGAAACATATTTGTGTTACTGAGTCTAAATGCAACGGAAAAACAAAATATCTTCAATTGTTCACACCTCAGTAATGCACATGGAAATGTTAAATATACATGAAAATGTATTTAAAATACGTGTTTTTTTAGTTCTTCCTCGTTAGTGAATCCATTCATGTACTGGGTCCAAATCCAACTCAATTCATAAGAAAAGAAAAGAAAATTAAAAATAATAATGTATTTATGTTCTATAATATAACTACCATAATAACACGCTGAAAAACAGACGGACAGACTACCAGATAGGCAAACAGTGAGACGGATCAATATATCTCGGAAAGTAACATATGTGAGGAGAATAAACACCTGAACACACCGGCACTAAACAGACAGACAGGAAACCGTGTTTGAATTTCCAAAACATCTTCAGTACCTCGAAGATTGCCAGTAAAATCTCTAAACTTGTCAATGGAGATTACTCGTTAGTCTGATGATGACAGAACAGCGCTTCTGTTGATGCTAGTTGAAACAATCGTTTCACACATCACTTACAGTTATTGCTGCCTTTGAAACTGGAATGCATATAACGAGTTGGTAGACATGTAAAATGTACATTTCAATATATGTATCCGTGTTTCACTGAGTTTCAGGGGCAAGTTAACATATGTTTTTCGTGCATTTCTGAAATTTGAATCGTTGGTACGTAATTCCAGCAACTCATTAGCGTTGCTATAACCATTTATGCAAATGAAATTATGCTCTAAAAGTATAAACAGTCATTCACTTTGTATTCAGATCAGAATATTGTTTTAGTAAATCTAACCATATTAAAAAAAAATCAGAAAAATGAAAGGGATATCTATTTGAACTTTGTGGTATATATGGCCTTTGAAACTGAAATGTATGTAACGAGTTGGTAGACATCACCTTGTTTCACAGAGTTCAATGTAAGTTGACATACCGTACATCCTTGAATAATCGCTCGGCGATTATTAATTTCAAACACAGATTTAACCCGGCTATTATTTCTTTTTCGAATCCATAATATATACGGGAACAAAATATTTGCATAAATATGCTTAGTATTTTTGAAAAGGAGATAGCCATTAGTTTATTTAATTCAACCAAGGCAGGTGATTATTCAAGCATCTTCGGTATGTTTTTCGTGCATTTCTGAGATGTGAATCATTGATACTTTATTTCATCAAGTAATCCATAAGCGACCATTCACATTGTGTTCAGCTCAAAATATCTCTGCATACGATACCAATAAAGAAAATCATAAAATGAAACTAATAGCTATTTGAACTGCAAGTGTGATATTCCTAAGCTCACCACGAAAAAATAATTACAACATTACAATAGATAGCCAAAATTTAAAAATGTGTTTCAATGATAGGCTTTAATTGCAAATCCCTTTCGCATCAACAACATCACATTTAGGCACAATTACTTCATTTGTCTTTACTTCTCCATTTTCATCAGAAAGTAATAACATTAACTGTAATTAGCAGACAAGAACAAACAGCTAATGATACTTCATTTCCAATTAAATGAGCGAGGTGAAACGGCAATTGTCAAATCCGAAGCTCCCAGCTGATACGTGGATAAACTAATGTTACACGTTCATAACACAAGAGAGAAAAGTGTTCAGTACCTCTAAAGTATACACTATGTGCAAAAAAGTAAGCATCAATCGAGTTAAGTACCACTTGCTTTACCCAAAAGTTGGTAGTGTAGTAAACAAGATTAACTAATATAGTTTTTGCCACCCACGAAACGATACATTATGCTAACTAGAAATAAGTGCATGTGATGCACTGTGATGTCCCCCGCTCTAACTTTAAATCCAACCTAGTCATATTAACCTTATGTTTCACTTATGCTAAGCACCAAGTTCAATACTGCATTAATAACGAGAAATAAATTCAGAATAACCACAATATAGCAAAAGGCACCACTCCACCACTAGGTCTAACCACATACCATGTTTCGCAAAGAAATACTTGATAGATTTTGAAATAGAGGCCGGAAAACGTCCCTACCCCCAATATGCACTAATTTGAAATTGTTTCAATGGAAACCAGAAAAAAAAATTCAGAATAACCAAAATAGCAAAAGGCACCACTCCACCACTAGGTCTAACCACATACCAAGTTTCGTGAAAAATATTGAACGGTTTTTGAGATATGGTCCGGAAAAGAAAGCATTTCGGAATGACGGAATAACGGAATGACGGAATAACGGACGGAGGCGAAAACATTATTTGCTTTAATGGCATTAATTGAAATAAATAGTTTATGTAGAGAAAATCGTAGTCATTGTATAGTTCTCACATATTTCACTTTTGCTTGCATGATAGTACCGAAATCATTTAAAAAGATTTATCAATTGAAAATTATTTGTTTCTGATTTCACAGGAAATATGAAAAAGAATTTAAGAATAAAATGTGAAAGATGCAAAGTTCCTTTGTTTACAATTCAGTGGTTAGGGTTAACATGTGGGCAGCAGAATATGAACGTTAAAAATCTTCACATTTTCTTTTTCTTAAAGTACCCTCCATAAAATTGTTCCCACTGTGTTCGCGTGTCTAAAGTTGTCGAAGAAGTCACTACTGACTCGAGGTATTCACTGTGATTAAGAGTTACCCATACTGTTCCTCAACAGTGTTATCTCGTCTTGTCTGATCCTTGATATATAGATGATTCTATTTCCGGAGGGTTTAAACTAGAAGGACTAGGTTTGATCATAACACAACAATATCATACCAGACCCTCTTGCACACATCCCCTTTAGATTAAGGTTATCTTAACTCAATGATACCACTATCACCTTAAGCTTTCCTGAGTGGGAGAAGTATCTTAATACAATTTGTACCGACCTTTCATCTTGGCTAAAGCCTTTAATCACCTATGGTGTCAGGTATCAAAAACTGTAAAGTTGTTATATTTGATCTAAAAATGGTTCCAGAGAATGACTTTGTAGAAGTCTTTCTAGCAAGTACTGATTGTCTTAGTGATCAGAATATAATTCTTTTGAACTTTAATACAATTAAACAGAGGAACATTTACTTGTGAAATACTTGTGAATAAAACACTAAAATGATCAGAATTTCAAAATAAAGAAAAAGCCACTCCGAGTTCATCACTAAATTATATATCAGATTCTCCATACTGCAGAATGCTAAACTTGTGAATCTTTCACAGTTCTGGATGAATGTAAATCAAATTGTCCAGTTCCAGGCTAAATTATAGACAGCCTTTGAATCGTTCACACTTTTCATGAAACCTTTCCAGACAATTGATTGAATGAGTCTTGCACGAGGAGCACAACAGTTTGTTATCAGTAACTGATGCTGACATGAACCCCATAACAAACTTCAACACCCTGCGATAGGGTCTAGTCTAAGTTTAAGGCGGTGTACATTGCCACCTGATGAAACTTTTGGCAACACAGTGTCTGAAGTAGTAAATAGAATTGATATGATCTGATGACATGTGTTTATATAAGCACCAAATTTTCATCTCCAGTACATTCTTAAAGGGGCACAAGCACGTTTTTCGCAAATTTTATTTTGTCAAAATTCTCATTCATAATGATAGTTTATGTCGCTAATATTTACTTCAGAGAATAAAACATCTTATTACACAAACCAATTATCCGTAGGGATAATAACGATTTTGCATATAAAGGAAAAATTGTATGGCGCCCATTTTGTTGTGAACACATTTTATTATTTTGAATGATAAAAACGATCCCCACGGCTTAACGGAGCCATGTATACTCATTTTTTAACTTGATAACTACATTTCATCGACTTATTTCAGCGAAAAAACGAGCAACACACTTTGTGGTTTGATAATGATCAGAGAGTCACAGAATAATCACTTGAATTGGGGTTGGTGAGATACAAACTACGATTTGAATCGTAAGAGATTTAGCAGCATATTTAACATTAAATAGTTCGGCATAATAACTGAATTACAATATTCTCAATAACTAGATACTTTGTACATATCTTCATAAGGCTGAATCCTTATTGTTATTGGCGTGTGTTTTTTTATTATTATTCCACCGATTTTGTGTAACCGATTCAGATCTAACAGCTGGACTGATTGGCATGAATTTGTCTGAGATGATAGCCCATGTGGCGATCTCGCTCTATACACTACTGTGCAGAATTAAGTACCCCTTGTTCGCGCACATTTCGCGAACATTTCGCGCACATTTCGCGAACGTTTCGCGAACATTTCGCTGATTGTTAGGAAGCTACAAGCATCATGTGGTATATTCATCTGCTCTAGATACCAACGACAATGACATTGCCCTGGTTTTCATTACCAAGCTTTCGTTAATCATTGTACTGTTTTAATTGGTACATGGCATTTAGGATGTCTCTGGGCTATGATGTTTAATCAATTAAACACTATTCGATTTAGAGCAAGTAGTGATATAAAGTATGGTCTATGCCTATGTACACACAACTATAACACAATCGCATCTAGTTAACTCATATTTCAGAAACGGTACCTATAAATCCTGTCCTCCTGTTAACGAATATCGGATTATAATCAACTATCCTCATTGGCTTAATCAAGTGTACATTGTCATGGCGTACTGACATGTGAACTATGTAGAACATAGATTTAGTCATCGAAATTAAGAATAATTTAATAAAACTACGAGTGTGTTGTGAATTCACTCCAGAAGACACGATATATATAAATGGATGGAAATTTTTTTATACTTAACGTTTACATTCTATGCCGAAATTATGAATGTTTGTATGTTATATATGTATATTATACACTACTGATGTTATATCTGTAACATGTTGTGCCTGTACGCTTGTAATATATTTTGTTATTCTTATAATCGTGTACATGTACTATACTCTTGTATAGTATTGTGTATTTTAGTGAAATGTATAACATGTGATAAAATATTATATTGAACTGTCGTTCAGTAAACTGTCTAGTTTTAATCCCCGATTATGTCAAGTTTTGATACGTGTTCATGGGGGGGGGGGGGGGGGGGGTCAAAACGAAGTTAAAGAAAACACCAACAGACACGAGAGTAAGCAATGTAAACCCTGTTTTATTTACAATAAGTCCCAAAAGCGTCTAAGAAGGATGACCCCTTCTTGGTCTGGTTGGGGGGACCACCTTTGTCTGCGCGAAGACCTGTGGACCAAGCCTAGAGTTGCCTTCAAGATCAGCTGTGGAGACATCTCGTAGGTAATGGTTGGCGAAAACCTCTGATGAACGCCAAAAACACCCTGCCATGACATCCGAAACCGCGATGTTGCAGTGATACGCCATCGTGGCTGAAACTGCGCGGATCTCATGAGGATTGGAACGCGACGGCGGAGGCAAATCAGCGGCCTTGTACGCATCAATTACCGCCGATCTTAGATACACCCCCAACGCTCGCTTGTCTAGTTCCTTGGTGCTCCTGGGTGAGTGAGGCAAGAACAGACGACGCCTGCCATCCCTCAGCCTGCGGGTACGCTGCGTGTACACCCTCAAGGCTCTTACTGGACACAGAGAGAGATCCACCTCATCTGAGTCCGAACCCAGAGCTGGGATAGAGAACGTACGTCCCGCTTCATCCGCTGCCTGGTTCTTACAGACAAAATCAGGAGCCAACCCCAGCGAGGCGGAGCCCCCCTCCCTGACCTCAAAACGTAGTAGGTCCGCCTGCAACGCATGGATCTCTGAAATCCGCGCTGCAGAGGCCATGGCCACCAGAAAAATGACCTTGATGGTGAGAGGGAGGAGAGGCACGTCGGAGAGCGGTTCATACCTATCGGAGCGCAGGTGGTTGAGCACAATGGTCCCATTCAGGTGGACGAAGCCTGGACCTGCCGTCCACCGAACGGAAGGTTTTAATTAGGCCCTTGAGGACCGACACATCCAATCCTGGCGGTCTCTTCCTGAGAACCGACAGGATGGCCGACATGTTGGTGTTAATTGACGACGCCTTAAGATGTCTAGTGTTGCGAAGGTACACCAAGTACTCCGCAACCTGAGGCACTGAAGCCTCTGCCGGAATGAAATCCCTCTGAGCACAGAAAGAGGCGAAGGCCTGCCACTGGAAATCATAGAGCTTCCTAGTGGTTTTCCTATGCGAGGTAGCTAATGCGTTGGCGACGCACTTAGAGTATCCACTACTCTTTAACCTTCTTTTAATACAAGCCAAGCGTGAAGGGAGAACACCTCGGTTCTCATGTAACCTTCCGCTTGGCCTGCTGATGAGCAGATCCCTCCGTATCTGAATCGGAAACGGTTCCTGCTGACAGAGCCGACGGAGAGGAACGAACCACGGCCGCGCTGGCCACCAAGGGTCGACCAGCAGGAGATGAAGAATCCGAGTTTCCCCTATCTTGGCTACAACTTGGGAGAGGATGGCCGGCGGCGGAAAAGCATAGGCGTCCATCCCCTCCCACCCTAACGAGAGCGCGTCTAAGCCCATCGCTAGCGGGTCTGGCACTGGGGAGATGTAGGTTGGCAATTGGTGGTTGAGACACGTCGCGAAGAGATCTAACAGCGGGGTGCCGAACTGGAGACACAACCCCCTGAAAACCACCGGATTCAGTTGCCACTCCGTTGGGGGAGGGGCATCTGGACGTGACAACGCGTCCGCCAAGACGTTCTTGGCACCGGGAATGTGGACCGCTCGAATGTCCAGGTCCACCTCGTCCACCAACTCGTAGAGCTGGAGTGACACGCGTAGCAGAGACTGCGCCTTGGTGGACCCCTGCTTGTTTATCGACCAAGCAGCCGCCGAACTGTCCGTGTGTACTAGCAGGCACTGGCCCCTCAAGGGGACCTGCCAGTGCTGAATGGCAAGGCGTACTGCGTTCAACTCGAGGACGTTGATGTGTAGGTTCCGCTCTGATGGGGACCAAACTCCCGCCACCTGCTCGTGACTTGGGTGGAGGCGTCTACAAACAGGTGAGCTGAGGGGGGGCGAGGACGAAGTGGAACGCCTGCGAACACACTCTCGTCTACCCGCCACCAAGCTAGGAACCGATGTAGGTCTGGGGTTAAGACTATGTCGTGACGACAACGCGTCTCCCTGATGTGGGGATTCAGGAACACCTGTAACGGGCGAAGGAACAACCTCCCCCTGCGGGTCAGGTCCTGAGCTGATGTTAATAACCCCAACACTCTTTGCCACTGATGTAGGGAGAGCGAAGCGTCGAGCGCGCGATCCATAAGGCGATCGTAACGAGCCATCCGCTCCCTCGTGACGAACCCGCGGAACAGCCGGGTGTCTAGGATAGCCCCTAGGAACTTCAGACGAGTTGCCGGAACCAAGTCCGACTTCTCTAAGTTCACTAGCCACCCCAGACGACGGAACAGGTCCATCGTGAACCTGAGCTGCGCCTCGAGAACGACAGGGGAGCGGTCGTGAGCGATCCCATCGTCCAAGTACATTAGGAACTGAATGTCGCATTGGTGAAGGAATTGGACGATGGGCTGAGTCACCCGTGTGAATAACCAGGGGGCGGACGAGATCCCGAACGGGAGCACGCACCACTGAAAATGTCTGCCGTCCAGGATGAAGCGGAGGTACCTGCGGTCCCGATAGTGAATCGGCACGTGCAGGTACGCATCCTGTAGATCGAGAGACACCATGCAGTCTGAGCGCTCCAAGGACCGCATCACTGAGGGAAGCGTCAAGAGTCGAAAATATGGCGACCGAACGAGGAAGGAGCGGTTGAACACCTTCAAATCGTGAATAAGCCGCCATTTTTTCGAGTTCCTTTTGGGTATTACGAACACTGGGGAGTAAAACCCCGGCGTTAGATGCGGGGTCAGGACCTCCTGCACCGCCCGTTTGGAGATTAATATCTCCACCTGTTCCAATGTCAATTTGAGCCGGTCCCCTGCTAAGGGAAGCTCCATTAGAGTACAGGTGAGGGGCGGCGGAGACGAGACGGGAATGCGGAACCCCTGACCCAGAATCCGACACACGTAAGGGTCTAACCCTAACTGTACCCAGTTGCTGACAAAGTCTTGGAGGCGACCCCCCACCAAGCCCTCCGATACTGGAACGAGTGGAGGAGGGAGCAGAGGGGTTGACCACGAGTCACTTCCTCCACTTCTTTTGCGGGGTACGACCTCCGGCGCCAGGCCGGGGGGACTTGGGGGACTGACCCGTGGATCCACGGCCACGACCTCCCCGCCGAAAGTCCGTTTTCGCTTTCTTGGGGGAAGGTTGGCCACTGCCCTGGCCTTGCCCCTGACGAAAACTGGTCTGCGGACGCTTTGGTGTCGTTTGCCTCTGCGTGACGAGCCGATTAGTGAGGTCTTGCTGTTGGGCCTCCTGTCGTGCTCTCAAAACCTCCGGGATACGACCACCAAACAGAGTTTCAGCGTGAGCAGGGGCATGTCGAAGGAAGTTCTTATGATCGGGGTTGAGACCTGACCGGTAGAGGAAATTGTCTCTGCGAAGCACTGTTATACTCGATGAAATTCGCGACGCTGACAACATGATCTGCGCAAGGTCCGCAGCCACATCACCAAACGCTTTGAACAACACCGGGTCCCCCGCCTCCATGCCCGCCTGCTTAGCACAAGCCATCATCGCCTGACATGTGAAAGCCACGTTGTTCCCCAAGCCTAACACCGAAAGCGCCTCCCTGTCAAGATGAGAGAACTGTGCCTCAGACACGCGGTGAAGCAGGTTGGTGGTAAACAACCGGAATGCCCCCTGATCAAGGGGAGGCGGAACAAGCTGAAAAGGGACCGGATACAAGGGCAGACGCCGTCTGTGCTTGTCCGGCACCACCAAAGGCGGAAGCAGACGATTGGGCATCGCAGATGATACGACTTGCTCCATATCCTCGGTGGCCTCCAACAGGAGCCTATGAGGTGGAAGGGCAAGACGCGCGGGAGGTACCTCGCCATCAGGGCCAAAGGAAGCCCTCCTGGCCGCCGACGTGCGCGGACCCGTCACGCTGACTTGGCTAAGTGGAACATCCGCGAACGAAGCCACTTCGGATAGCATAGCTATTGCGTCAACCACTGGAGGATCCTCCGACAATCCCGTACCCTCCGCCTCCGTTTCTATACTGATGAACGGAGGGTTCGACACGTCCACGTAGCGGGTGTCACGTTCCGGTGAGTCCGGCGAGGAGTCACGTAAGGGTGACATCACCGTGACACGCCGCTCAGGGGTGCGAGGGGTACGCGAAGGAGTCGCGGGTGCGGAGGCCCTAGCGGACGAGGAACGCGCACCCTGAGGTACGTCATCCGCATAGGGCTCACACGGTTGTGTAGTCGTAGTGTGAGTGGGTAAGTTCCGCGGACCCAAAAGCGCATCGATCAAGGAAGAGACCATATCCTTGACGGATGCCAGAAGGAGGGACGGATCGACCTTGTCGAACCTAGCCTTCTTGGACTTCTTCTTCTTGCTCTTGGGCGTAGTGGGTCCGCCCACCTTAAGTCTAAGCGGAGACAACCGTTGGTCCGGCGAAGGAGGGGACAACGGGTGAGTCCGCGAACGAGAACCGGAACACGACGGCGGAGGGGGGGAGCGTAACTTCGACCCCCCAGCGGGTTCGGACAGGTCCGATTCCCTGTCGAATTCATCCGCCCGTTCCGTGAGGACAATGTCTACATCCTCCACCGGAGACGGATGACGAATGGGAGACAACTCCCTACGTTGAGCTGACGACGTACGCTTCTGTGACGCAGCCCTATCGGCCACCGACTTGCGTATGGCGGAAACGTACGCGTGGAACTCCGATTCGGAGAGAGGAGCGCACTCGTCGCAACGGTAATCCTCTTCGCAAAGGTCCTTGCACTTTCTACATAACAAGTGCGGATCCTTTGAGGCGGACTTCCTGCCTCCGCAGTTCGTGCAGAAGGCGGAGTACATGGCGAACGGTAACGATAAAACGCGTAACGTAAGCGAAGGTAGAGACAGTCGAGTCACCTACACGGCGTAGCACAAACACGAGTAGCGTAGACGAGGTGAGTCACACACGTGAAACACCCAAGCGGCGGAGCAAAAGCACAACAACTCTGACGATATGCAATCAAGAGAGTTGAAACAAAAACTCTGAACTCGAAGAGCACAAAGTCAAAATCAAGTAACCACCCGCCAAGGTAAACAAAGACGAACAAGCCAAACCAAAAACTAGGCTAAACACTTACAAGATAAATCAATCTTTATTCACATAACATTCGTGCGTGAACCAAACCTTAAGTGACTGGCGTAGCGAGTCACTTGAACCAAAGTGAATCACCCTAAGGGTGAGTCGCGTAGAATCGACCTAAGGCGAAGCCAAAGGCGAATGGTAGGCGAAAGCTAGCAACGGGCAACGCGAGTCACTGACGAGGAGTGTATCCACTGCTCCTTAACCAAGCTAGTGACTCACCTAAGGCGAACAACTAGCGAGCCAGTGACAGGCGAGGCGAGAAGCCAAGCGAGACGCGAAGCACTTGAGTACGGACCGCAGGCGAATGACAAGCGACAAGCGAATGACAAGCGAAGCGAGTCACCCGCGTAGGAGAGATACCACTACTCCTTTACACTACGCAAGTCAAACCCACAGTTCCCTAAAGTACAGACCGATAAGCGTATGACAAGCGAAAGCGAATGACAAACGAAGCAAGCCAAACGAAATAGGAGAGATACCACTACTCCTCTACCATACGCAAGACAAACACTTAACAGTTAGCACTAGAGTACAACCGACAGGCGTATGACAAGCGAATTAGGAGTGTTTCCACTAGCTCCTTTACCGTACGCAAGTCAACAACCCACAGTTAACACTAGAGTACAGACCGAAAGCGCGTGACAAGCGAAAGCGAATGGCCAGCGAAGCAAGTCAAACGATTAGGAGAGATGCCACTACTCCTCTACCATACGCAAGACAAACACCTAACAGTCAGCACTCGGAACGAATGGCGAATGACAAGCGAAAGCGGATGACAAGCGAAGCGAGTCAACCGCGTAGGAGAGATACCACTGCTCCCTTACCCTACGCAAGTCAAACACCCAACAGTCAGGTGAGAGAAAACAAAGAATCACGAGCTGCACGTGCGGCGCATGCAATCCACCTACTCCGGATGGTCGCTAGCTAGCACATGTCAACAAGGCCCCTTGAAAACTAACACCTACTTGAAAACAGATTGCAAACACAACCTGCACTATCGAAGAACAAAGTTGAGGATATCTCTTGAACTAACAAGAGAAAAATAGCAAGTTAGCAACACAAGTCGCTAAAACCCCAGTCACAGAACAAAACACGTCTGCCTTGCTCTGCAACTTTTAGGAGAGTGATATGAACAGGTAGTGACGTCACGAGACCATCTAGACTTACCGGCCCTTGGATAAGGGATTTTACGCACCCCTTCTCCATTCTTCAAGTTCGTCTGTATTAAGGTTGAAATAGCATTACCCCTGGGAGGTAAGGCAAAGTAGGTCTGGTCAACAGATAGGTATTTAAATAATAGTAAAAACAAGCAAAAATGTGTGCGTGGCTCAATAATATCCCCGACTGACATTTTTATTTTACTTACAGAGAGAGGTGTCGGCATAAACTATGAAATGTAATTGCTAAGATTAAAGTGTTTGTGAAAAGGGTATGCAAAATTTCTTCTTGTAAAATAGGTGGTTTTGGAAAAGTAGGAGTAAGAATAACTTGAAAAGGTAGGGATAACATAATACACTACTGCCATTACCACTGATTTCAACTTTATTTTGGAAATAAATTCATCATAATGATTCATTCGAGTGACTTGAAACAACAGGTACATGGAGGCACACCCGTGTAAGCACAGTGAGGGATATACAGCAGTTTATGACTGAAAGGAAATAAAATTTAACTTTTTTCCAAATGTAACCGGGAAAATAAAATAATAAAATCAACAAAAACATCTAATAAAGTACAGCAATAACAAAAATATGGTTTTGTAAATGAAATCTTATATTAATTATTATAATATATATATATCCTCATATCAGTATCTAAAGAGGAAAACATGATTGTAGTGATAAATAATTATAATCGTTTCATTTACGATAATACATCCTGTACTTGTTCAAGTGTCTCGATTATGTATTAAACGTGTATGGATATTATGTTCAAGAGAGCGGCCTTAGCATAAGCGCTGTAAGCTTTTTGGCCAATCCCCTTCACAATATATGTATACTATTATGAATAAATATGTTTAAAATAATAACACACCAGAAATTATGAAAAAAATCGATGGAAAATGATTAGCAAACAGGCTTCAATAGCCTATATAAATGATTCTCCTAAAATAAACTTAAAACAAATCAGTTTGTTTAGTAAACTCGTAGTAGTTAAACATCTGGAAATAAATACCATTTAAATGACATTGTTAAAAATCATTATTTTGGTGTACTTATCGCTTCTCTTCAATATGGCCATTTGTTTCGAGGTGTTTTAACTTCATCAATTTATTATTTCATCAAATTAACTTGAATCATAAGAGTGTGCTTCATGTTTAGCTTCCTTAAATCAGATGACAACGAAACAAACGAATTAGTGATGTGTATGATTTAAACATATTGTACAGTCGATCAGACTCATTGATTGGCATTCAAGATCCATTGTATGATATTCACGGGAACATCGACACATTCGATTAACGCTCATTTTGAAGAAAGGAAACAAGGATTTATCATATAACCGAACCGAAATTCAACCAACAGGTATTCCCTCCGATAATGTAGGGTATTTGCTAGATTGTTGAGACACAATTATAACCCAACCAATCAATCAATCTGTCAAGTTCATTCCGTAAAATGCCTTAGGCCCACGTACAATACAAACTTAATAGTAACAATGCTTCCTCTATGTAATTAGAACAGTTTGTTGTTGTGGGGGGGGGGGGGGGGGGGGGGGGGGGTACATTAGTACATTTTAAAGTATATAAAAGGTATTGCTGGTCAATATGATAAGGTAATGTTTTGAAATATTAACAGCGCAAATCATGATAAACTTTACATTCAAATAGAAAATGAGGTTCATTTTCTACAAAGTTGGCATTGCAAATATAACAAAGTCTTTGGTGCCTTGAAAGTCCATCAAATCTACCGGTATTTTTGTATATTGGAAGTGCACCGATTCTGCGCCTTGCATCTTTAGTTTCACAAAAGACAAATAAGGTTCAAAACAAAATACAGTTTTGATACTTGAATATAGATCCAGCGATGTACATTTGTGCATTTCAGAAAATATGAATTGCTTGTGACAGTCACTAATTCTTACATGGAATTCTTTCAAAAACAGCTGCTCCAAAAAAACCAAACATGATTGTAGAGAATATTTCGAACAAAATATACCTAAGTTTTCCTATCAACTTTGTCAAAATTGTGTAACATAATATAGCACTGCTTAGGATATCGATCCCAAGGAAAATGTAAAAGTTTAAAGTGACCCAAGTGACAAGTAAACCATTTGATGTGATGTTATAACAGTATATGTTAAAGCAATTTGGTCTAAACCCGTCTTTCTCAAACCCATACGGTGGTGTCTTGATTCGAGGAGAAAATCCGATTTCAAAGTGAGTACCGCTCAGAGCCATGACACCTTCATCCTAATGAGCTTTTACAGTTATCAACTAATTAGCCTTTGATCAGTGCCGCGCTATTTGAAGACGTGTATGACATCTATATCTATCCAGAGAAAAAATTAGGAAGTGATGATTGAGGCGATAATGAAATGTCTGACAAGATCTACTCCAGAAATTTAAGTTCTAGTACTTTGCAGGTTTTATCTTAGTTGTTGTTATGGTTATTGTGTGCAACATTCTCTCTAAATGTGAATATATGTATTCTGTAGACTTGAGCGGCATCAATATAAGCCATTTCATTTCCTTTAAAGAAAATAGTTTTAAAGTAAACTGTATTTCACCGATAATGGTGTAAGAATGAAACATACCTGTACACAGATAGTGCAAATATATTTATTGTAAAAGGGCTAGTTGTTGATATCAAATGATTTTACATAAATTGATGATGGAAATATCAACCAGCATATTACATATTTCAAAATGCAAGAGGTATTTACGACAAGGGAGAGAAAAAATTGTTTATTACTGTCTAATCTCATACATAAAAAAATGGCACATGGTAAGAGAATAAACATGCATGAACCGCCAATGTGCTACACGAGACAAATACACTAAAATTATATTATGTCGCAATAAAATATATTAAAATGTATTAAAATAATTTGCAATCACCCTCACTCAGCCATACATACTCATTCAACCACTTGCATAATCTCAACCCGCAATACACACACAAGCACACTACCCACACACCAAACCACCCATATTGTCTTCTGTTAGTGATTCATGGTCACAGGGCAATACATTACATAAGCCTATCATTAGCGCTTTGATGTCACACTTGGAACGACACAGTGAGGTAGAATTCGTTAGAATCATATTGTTGGGCAAAGTATGACCGGATGTTTATTCACGCGGTCTCCGCGCTAATAGAAAGAGGACTAAAATCCAGATAAACAAACATAAATGTTATTGAGGTTTCAATTTGTGTTGATCTGTAAGGGATATATACAGTTCAATGTTTTAAACTATTTAAAAGAAACATTTTGAAGTTATCAGGTACTAAACTGACATATAAGTGTATGTGATTCAACACTAATTATTTGAATAATGGAATGAACCAGTAAAACTGTTGTATGCGTATGTAGATACCTCTGACATAAAGATATATATGTTAAAATGATATTGCGTACTAGTGAAACAAAATACATGTTTGTCTACTATCACAACTCGTTCATTGGCAGATTTCCTTCTTCGTAGACTGCCACCCATTTTGCCCCGTCACATATAGTATTATAGGTCTGTATCGGTTTCTTTACATATTATTTCACTTTGAAGTCTATCCCGTGTAGTTTTGTTTCCACTTAATTTCTAAAATTATGTTTTAAAAACTAGTTTTTGATATCTTGTAGTTCCAGTTCTTACTATACGTGACATACATTCATCAGTCCAAATGGCAGTTTTTCTTTAGCTGTCTAGTGCTTCCATCTCCTCACCGTCTGCAAGAATATACTTCCTTATTCGTGAACAAATCGTGCATCCTTGTGTATTACAATATGTATATTGCAGTAATTGTAATGGACAAACTTCTCTAGCATTCACAAACAAGCATATATTTTAATAAGTTCTCACTTTGTGCATACATTACACATATAGATAGTGGTAATATAATATTAATATAGTCGATGAAGACAAATATGTTATTCACTGTTTGTCTTTCTTGTCATAATAACGTTTCATATTTAGCATATGTACACGGGAGCGGTCTTCACATAAGTTCAATTCAGCTTGTTGACCAATCCAATTCATGTATTTTTGATTTCATGAAATAAATATGTTTAAACCACAAATATGTTATGGATGATCAACTTCTTTATTAACAATAGCGACGTTTCAGTATAGATCCTTTATACCGTTATCTAGCATATGGGAGAGATGATAAAAACAGAGGTTATATACATGACATATGTTGGTACAATTTCTGTACTGGTATGATCATGAGATAACAAAAAACAACAAAGGTGTAAAAAGGAGGTTGAGATGAAAGGTGTAACAAGGAAGTTGTGATAACATGGATACCAGTGGAAGGCAAGTTAATTAACTTAGAATGGGGGTACAAAGCAGCAGTGAGGGGGCCAATCAGTGGGGATAAGCCAGAGTGAGTAGAGTGGAATAATTATTTAAGAATTAAGCGGTTATAAGCTGTTCGGATGAAATAGCCTTGATCCCTATTCTTCCATCCTTATCCCCCACTGATTGGTCACCCATCTATCATAATGATCTATACCGAAACGTCGCTATTGTTAATAAAGAAAATGATCATATGAACATATGACTTGATACAACTGGACATACTAACTAGCATACTTTATTAGTCTGATGTTTTAAGCAACACCAATAAGTTTCCATCCGGCTTCACTTCAAAACAATCTTTGATTTGCGGGTTGCATGTTTAGTGTACATATGGCCGTCTAAAACAAGCTTGAAACCACCTTTGTTGGTTGAAATGACTGCCATTATGAATTGTTAAATACTGTACTTCATTTTTGGAGACACATTTATACACATTTTTTATTTGATTTGATCGTCTCAATATCTCATTGTAAATGTATAGGTCAATCTGTTAGAATCATATTCCAGTAAACTACTGGGATGTCTGCACTCTGTTAAAATCACATTTCAATAATTGGCAAACACTTTAATTCCTAGGATATACCCACTCAGCTAAAATCATATTCCAATTGGTAAATACCTAAATGCCCACTCCACTAAAACACATTTCAATTGGCCAACACTATAAAGCCTGGGGTATACCCCTCTGCTGAGATCACATGTTAATGTGTTAACACTGCATGCTACATCCTGGGACATATTGCTAAAATTACATTTCAATTGGCAAACAGTACTTGGCAACATTACTATTTACTAATCTAATATAAGTCATACTTTAATTTTGATGAAAATATATTTTTACTCTGTTTTAATACATATGTATACATATTTTCATATAATAGGACTTTTTTTATCCACTAGCACTCGAGCGCACATATGAAATTCATAACATACACTTACAGACACATACACAAGTACGGGGACTCACACACATACTTACATTCGTACCTACACTGATACACATACAAATGTACTTACGTAACATACCTACGTGATACCAGGGACCTTATATATATATATATATATATATATATATATATATATATATATATATATTGTCCCTGGTGATACATACATGCATATATACGTGATACATACATGCATACATACATATACATACCTAAACATGTACACTTATGTACACTTATGTACACTTATGCACCCCTATGTACATACATGCATATACATGCGAAGACATGTACACACATACACACGCACACCCAGACCCACAGGCACGTGCATTGCAAGTTTTCACGGCATGTTAGACATTAAGTTAATTGAATCTAAACTCGCCTGTGCAGTATCAAAACAAACTCAAAACTTTAATGAAGCTATGAAATCAATGTCAAATTTTAGTTCCTAAAACGTCAAACAAAGTAATCAATATGCTAGTAAAAAGAATTTGACGTGAATGAAAAATGAATAAGATTTTTGCAGAAAACGCAGTCTCAAAAGTTAGGTTGACGAACTATATATCATTACATTACACACACGTCCTTCCATTGGAAATATGAGAGATCACACTATATATTAATATTAATACAATTTACATTAGAATACTAATGGAAATCTTCTGCCGGTAAAAAAGCATCAACATAAATTACATTTACAAAATATTCAGGTTCTCTGGAGTATAAAAGAGCTCTGTCATAGCTTCATTGTCACAGAGTTATAAATTGCATAATCAGGGCTTTTATTTCACTCGTAAAGCGGTATCGAACGGGCGGATGTTGTCTGAATGTTGAGTAGTGATGGGCTGGGTAAATAACAGGATGTTTATTCATGGTTCAGTGCACATAAATACAAACTCGAAGGTATCCTATGTGGCGATTTAGCGCCATTGAAGGCGGCCATTGGATTGATGAGAGCGTTTACCTTTGTGATTTTTAAAGATGAAAGTCCGTTTTTATTGGTGAGACTTGTAATAAAATATGTGTCTGTCTGTCCGTTTTTATTACAACCAGTCCCATTGTTGCAACAGAGTTTCACAGATAGATATGTACACATATAAACTACATTTACATTTATATCTTTATATGTTAGGCGACAAGTAAAATAAATATTTCGTTAACAAAATTCTTATACTAAGATTAGCCAAATTCTTCTATACGGCTCTGAGATTTTAGGACGCCTTGATATAATATTTATGGAAATTAATAGGTGATGCATATCCCTCCTTTTGTCATCTTTCACCGGTAGAACAGTTGATCTTCTTAATAAATAGCGAATTTGTTATTCCCCTCTCTGAACTACTTTTTTCAATGTTTAGGCGTCGTAGTGAATGTATCCCACTCTAAATCGTTTTATCATTTTATCTAGTTTGTCCTATATTTTAACATCTATTTTAAACTTTTATGGTGTAAACATGTCCATTTGTGTCTCATAGGCCGTTCGACCGGATGCTGTTTATTAAAACGTCTTCTTCTTCTATAATAGAAAATATACAATTATGCAATGTTAAATTGTGTCTCGGTGTAAAAGTTATTATTTCAAATATACAACTGTAATGGTCTATGGTGAATGTACGTAGAATCAAAAACGAAAGTAATAAAACAATGGTTGTAAAAACTAAATATGCCATCCAATAGATTGCCCAAAATGGGTTATGATATGATGATCTTATATGATAAAAATGTCCAATGTTATTGTGTTACAGAAGTTAAAATTTGTTATTATCAGCTGGTTTCGATAATACGAATGCAACAGCGTTTAGTCCCTCATTCAAAGTTTTTCATATCCTTTAATCAAAGGCTACAATATGTATATTTGCAAGATTGGCTAAACCACTTTTCTGTAGTTAATAAATGCTTTTGTTTTATTACAGATCTATTTTAACTATTTTACTACAATTTATTTAAATGAAATCAGGTTATCCCCGTTAAATGTTTGGAAATATAGAATCTCCCTTACAAAATTATATGACTTATATGAAGACGTGGAATCCCGTGGAGTTCCGAACTGGGGCTATCAATATGTATATTGTCTAGCAGTGGAATCTCGGAATTATGTATAAAGCAGGAATCATCAATAGATTATTTACCAGTTATTAGACAAATAATTCATGACCAGGCTACCAAGTTTACTTTAGTCAATTATCTTCTTCATCTAAATGTGTAATATATAAACATGTTATTAATCAATGTTGTCTGAAATATTTCGTGTAAAAAAATTCTAATACCACATGGTTTAAACATATCTATTTCATAAAATCAAATATACATGAATTGGATTGGTCCACAAGCTCAACTGAACTTACATATGAAAGACAAAGACAATTTATAAACATCGTATGGAAAATAAGGCATATATTAGCGTTGACTTCTTTCATGCATAACTTCATCATGACTTTTAGCTTGTTTACTAATCCAGGCTAGCTCATTAAGAACTATTTTACATTCTAATGTGGTTTAAATAATAGTTATTCATGTACTCAGGTACAGGGCGATAAACGAACAGGGTTTCTCTATTTAAATGTTTCTCCCCAAAATTAGCAATAAAATAGGACAATTACACCATAAATGTCATCAATATTTACATTGATGTAGAAAAACACAGCATATTTGTTTATAGATATTCATGAGAAGCGTTTGCTAAGAGAAACTTATGAACAGACTGGATAATTTATGCATTAACATGATTTGACAGTGTTTTGTTACCAAATAGCACTGTATTCAGGTCGTAACCATTAACATAAAAGAAGCTTATATTGCGGATATGTGTATAATTTGCACACATGAATATATAATAATGTGCATCTTCATACGCATGGCCTCAGAAACATCGTGAATCATCATCAATAAATCTATCGAATTTATGACCATTTAAGTTGCTCCATCCCAATCGGATGCGACAATGCAGTAGCTTATCATTTCTAAATCCATCATTTTGAACAAGTTCGTGAACGTTGCTTTTGTTGTCATTTAATTTTTTCTAAACATTGCTTACGATTCGGATTCCTTTATATTGTCATCAAGATATTCCATTCCATCACGGCGGACGGTAGGAGTGATCTTTTGTATAGTTCCGTACAGCAACTAGGAACCTGTATAGCATCACCATTTTTTAATTCATAAAGTGATTGATTATTTTATTATCATTGGAGGAATCGGCTCCGACAGATAATTAGGCATCATATTCGCGTTCATTGTATAGAACAAACACATTTTATGTTTATATCGTCTAATCGCTAGTGAAGAGGAGCCAGTTTCATATAACTTTTTGTGAGTTGTACATTTTACCTTTGTTCTTACGCAAACATTCTAATGCATCTCATTGAGTTGGTATAAACAAATATGCTATTAACGCTTAGCGAGTTAATTCAGTTAAGCAAAAGTAAGTGATGTCATTTTAAAGTTGTGTCAATGGTAATTGTAAATCATTAAGTGAGGAAGATTAAAATGATTGACATGCAAGGCGTTAAATGCATTTTAATTTTAATGTTTTTGTATAATAAAAACTTACTTAACTAATGCATATTGAACATATTCCGATCTGATACTGGTTGAGGTGTTTGTCACACAGACAACATTTAGAATGATAAACCATAACAGTTGTAACAAATTTAAATACTTACAGAGTGCAAATTTCGCGAACAATTCGCGAACAATTCGCGAACATTTCGAGAACATTTCGCGAACATTTCGCGAACATTTCGTGAACATTTCGCGCACATTTCGCGCACATTTCGCGCACATTTCGCGAACATTTCGCGAACATTTCGCGAACATTTCGCGCACATTTCGCGCACATTTCGCGAACTTTTTTGCGCACATTTCGCGAACATTTCGCGAACATTTCGCGAACATTTCGCGAACATTTCGCGTTCGCGAACATTTCGCGAAATCCGGTGTACTTAATTCTGCACAGTAGTGTACGTCGGCTGAATTTTTTTAATTATCGATCTGCTTTTTAAGTTATCCCCCTTAGAAGAATCAAATTTTAACGTGGGAAATGCAGCTAGATACTTGCAATTTTTTTTAAAAGATGGGCATTGACAATGCGAGCAGAAAAATAAATGACAGTGAATTCGTAGATCACGTCGTTTACCCATTTTGATTTTAGACACTTCAAAATCTTCGAACTCCATGCAGCTTTAAGAATCTTCTCCTCTGAAGATACCAGCATAAGAACGCTCATATTTACACATAATGTAGCTGAAGTATATATATTATAGTTTGCTCAATGCAACCGCCAATTCCTAATACTTTTTGCGCAGTGAGCTCTCAGAGCTTTCAGGAGAGTAAGACAGGACAGTAGGCTTTATGAATCAGCAATACAATCGAAGTTGAACCGTTATTTCCGGTTGTGAGAACGGGTACAACATTACAGATAATAACACTGACAATTTTAACATGGGGGGAATTTTCAAAATGCAATTAGAGACTTGCAAATTGTTTATATGATATACAGGAACATTACAAACAATAAAGTCAATCACGACGATTTCGTAGGTCTTACCGTTTCGTAGCTATTTACACTAAACTATTCACGCACTTTGATCAGCAGAGACAAAGATCTATAGGTCACACCCTAAACATGTGCAGAAATCGCAATTCCTTGGTTCTTCTATTATTTTTTACACTGGGTTTCAGCCAAAACTACGAGTGTTAACATTCTCAAATAAAGGTACGGATAGCCCTCAGTATGAAGTCAAGGTGTGTAACTTTTGGACCCAATCGGCCCAGTCATTCAAGGTCCATTCCGAATCTAGATCTCAACTTGAAACTTCTTTTTAAAAAATGCGCAATAACCATGCGAGAAATAAAGTATATCATGACGAGGTCGTAGGTCACGTGGTTTACGCGCCATTTTGATTTTCTTAACAATTTAGGTATCAATTCTACTACAGACATGCTAGAGACTTACAACTTGTTTTGAAAGATAACAATGACATTGGAAAGATGTATTAATTGATTATATTTCAATTAATTGAATCATTTATGCACTGACTCCGACTATATTTATTATTACTATTATTATTATTATTATTAAGAAAAATATTAAATACATTCATCACACAATGTCAATACACTCAACTCACATTTTTGGGGCAATTTACTCAGTGTTTTGTTATAACTAGACAGATTTTCTCGACTCCATGTAGACCTGGACTGGCCCAAATCCTTCACAGTAGGCAACATTCCAAAATAACCAAACGTCTCTTCTCTCGATACCACATGGAGTAACAAGTTTACATTGTTCAGCTCAGCTGCAACGAGAGGACAACTAGGTTTAGTGCAATTAAGTCTCCTTATCAGTGTAGTTACTGCAAATTGTCAGACACCCAACGTCTCATAGCTATAATGGATCTTTAAAATTACAATAACTATTATTTACTACTAATAAATCATATTTATCTCTATCTAAATTTGTGAATGCTAATTTGGTTGTTTTCTTAGATATAACCTAATACATTGTATATTTAAACTTGGAAAATGTAATATCAACATACTGAGCAATTAGCTGAATGATTAACGAAAAGCAGGACATAAGTAATGACAAGCATATGATACTTTCGATCAGTTCAGTGATAATTCCATTCCATGTGTATTGACATTAAATTCTCTCTACTGGAATATGTTTGATAATTGCAAAGTACGCATATATGAAGGATGTTCTCTTTCAACATAGTATGTGTATACGTATGTATTATCTCGAGTGCCATCAGGGAAATGTTTTTTATAAAAAGAAGAACGTTCAAGGATATTTTCTTTGATTGAGAAAACTTTTACTCCAAGATTTTGTTATTACTGATAACACATTCCCACCAAATGTGAGTTGTACATAAATAACCCTGAAAATTGAGCATCTTAAAAATTTAGGCCATCTCCTCTTCAGACGCCCCTCATAAGATATAGCTGATTGTCCATCTAACCAGGAAAGGTGTGCCACACATGTCTTCAGATAGTCCCTTGCTTGAATAATTTATACACTCCTTTTTACTTTCTTAAAGCAAATTCTTTATTTTCAGTTCGTCTGAAGATTGGATGTGAGCACGTGCATCTCACTTTAACACTTCAAAAACAGCTCAGCTGAAACGTAAAACATTGTTGTTAGAGAGATGTATGCGTATTTATTTGTGCTTTAGTAAAGGACGAACATTATTGCAGAGTGCATTTGTTGGATAATACTAATCAAATATTTATTGTAAAAAGTAAACTATGTAAAAATTCACATCATTCGAGAGAGAAGGTACATGAAAAATAAATTGATAGAATTACGATTTTCCGTTTTAAAACTTCAACTTTATAATCTCTCAAGCATGTCAATATACAAATAACCCGACATTTTGGAATAATAATGATAAAGGTAATATAAAGGATATAAATCACCATTAATACTTAAAGTTGTTTGTGCAGTGACGAAATTCATTGTTTCGTAAGTGCTGTTCCTGAATTTAAACGATCACAGGCCTCACAAAGATCAACACCAATGCAGAAACTGACTGAACAGGAAACTACACACAATGTCAGCATATAACTATGGGTATCAAGATGATAAACTATTATAACCATCAGTGACGACTTAGCTCCTCATCTATTTCAGATAATACATAATTCCTCACAACTATTTGATTATTAGAAATACTTGCCATTTAGATAGTGAGGAAATATAACATGGTTATATTTGGGATAACACTACCTTCAATAGTACACATTCGTGTGCTTTTTCGGCCCGAGTCCCATGCGGGATTCGAAACCACGCCCTCAGAGTAAGGCAACTATCGCCAGCATTGACTGTACCAACAGCTTACCACACGACCATTTCGCCTCAACAAGAATCGAGGTCCAACAATCGATAGTTAAGCTAATTCTTACATTCAATACCTCTCTGATAGACGTAAATTTGGCACAGCTCCCGAGGCTGAATGCATTAGAAATACTTGCCATTTAGATAGTGAAGAAAAATATAACATGGTTATATTTGGGATAACACTACCTTCAATAGTACAAATTCGTGTACTTTTTCGGCCCGAGGCGAAATGGTCGTGTGGTAAGCTGTTGGTACAGTCAATGCTGGCGATAGTTGCCTTACTTTGAGGGCGTGGGTTCGAATCCCGCATGGGACTCGGGCCGAAATAGTACACGAATTTGTACTTTTGAAGGTAGTGTTATCCCAAATATAACCATGTTATCTTTGATTATTCTTATATAAATCACCATTAATATTTAAAGTTGTTTATACAATGACGAAATTCATTATTTCCAGTGCTGTTTCTGAATTTAAACGATCACAGGCCTCACAAAGATCAACACCACAGCAGGAACTAATAACAAGACCTACAGGAAACTCTACACAATGTCAGCAGATAGATATGGGTATCAGGAACGTTAACTATCATCACCATCAGTTACGACTTGGCTCCTAATTTATCTGAAAAGGTATACATTGCAAACAAAACAACCACTCAAGCATTGCTTACAATATTTCATTACAATGTACCTCACTGGGAATCTTTCAGCTGGAGGAACTGATAAGAAGACCTGAAGGAAATTCTACACACAAATAAAACAGACAGAGATTTGTATCAAGAACTGTAAACCAACTCTGTCGACTCTAATCCTTGTTATCTGAAATGGCAAATAATCAGTATTGTCATCATAACAAAAGCTAAAAAACAACTTGCATTAAGTTTATTGAAATGTCCCCAATCTGTCTGTCTTAGATTCCGAACGGAGGTATAATGTATACTATAATTAGTTTATTTAAAACACATTTGTGGTAAACAGAGCTATCACAAAAATGTTTCATTGTCATTGTCATTGAAATTAGCCTCTCTGTTTGAATCTTTATGTGCAGTGTAAAGGGCCTAAAACTCTAAATCAACGTTCATACTAACAACAGTCGCGTTAGTCAAAAATAATAACTGATAGTATGTCAAGATAACATACCCATATCTTCTACAACAAAATATAGCTTCTGTTTCTGATGTACCAATATATTCTTTGCTTTTGAATCTAAATATATTATAATAAATACGTCGTAATTCTCCCAAAGCACCATTTATGGTTCTATCCCTTAAAACAAAAACAAATATTAACCCATAAAAAAACATATACTATGAAACCAATCAATGAATTGCTGTCACGTATATATTAGTTGCAGACCAAATGATTATTAATGTTATCGACATATTTTGGTATTGAATCGTAAGGAACATTACGATTACACACGTTTCATCAGTAGACATCCGACTCCGACATCTTTCACTTCAGATAATTGTATCAGCAGACACTCGCTACAGAGCAGGAAATATAACAATACTTCTACTGGAAGACAAGAGCAGGTTTTCTTATAGAGGTAGAGTACTATAAGTGCAAAAAAGACATGGATGAGAATAATATAATAAAATTAATTTATTTTAAGATTCTTGGCTCATTTCTTTCACAAGTTGTGTATTTATAACTGTTGGTACTTGGTAGTAAAGCAAACCTAGTATTTCTATTTTTTTTCAAATGGAGAAACAGTGTATTGCTATTGTCGTTTAACGAAAACATGAATTAACGAAAGTCATATCCAATGAAAACTGATTTCTGTTGAAAACGCATTATTAATATCATGACTTTTATCATTTTAATATGGTTTAAAAAACAATCAGTGCTTTCTAAAACAAGCATCAGTTGATGAATAATAATCTATATTGAAAACACCTAGTTCTATGGACTGTTTGGTTCTGTGTATTTTTAGTTTCGATGTTATTGGTAATATCACGGATTCTCCATTCAGAGTTACAAGGGGTACGAAATCATTAGACAAGTTCTGCTCCTTTTTCGTCAGTACCTTTCTTGTCTATTTTCACAATGAAAGGTCGTATCACTGAGTCAGTGTCAACTGATACTGGATATTATCACCTTAATCTCCCTGCCTAGAGGATTATTATCAATCATAACAAATAAACAAATTATAAATGACAACCACCAAATCACTTGTACTAATGTCTTAGTTTGGGCCCCACTGCATGTGTATGGACGTTACAAGGAAACTCGAGCTCTTCACACAAGGTCAACTGAGATGGATATCAGGAAGTGTAAACTATCATCTCCACCGGAGTCGACTTGTCTTCTCATTATCAGAAATTGCAAACAATCATCGCTGTTATCACAACATGAGGGCGTCTGCGGCAAACTTTGTATGTCGTTTTCTGCAATAATATTAAAGGCGAATAGATATAACACAAACACTGGTTTAACTGTTTTCTTGGGAATGTAGCTCTCCTTTCAGGAAATTAGTTCAGGAAACGTTATACAACAAAATACCTTACTTTTAATATCATAACTTGAATGTACACAAAATGATAAACTTATACAATTCAAATACCCTAAGGAAACAGTGGTTGAACAAATCGAGAGATAACAGTTAATTCGTTAGCTCGGGATAGCAACTCAACATCAAACATTCAAAATGGAACATACTAGATAGAAAAGATAATACAACAACAAGAATCTCCGAGAGCACAAGAACCCCAGGAGTTTGTTCTATTGATGCACAAACTATACACCAAGTATAAATGATCTTATCATTTTGATATGCATTGATTAGCTTGTACATTTGTTGATTTCAGAACACGGGTTTGTCAGTCTGAAATTGTAAAGCTGCATATTTTAAGTCAAAGGCCATAACACTGAAAATATTCACTCGATTGGTTCCAAAAAGCATGCGAACACAACATACACCCGCTTTGGTTTCTGCTGGGGTTAAAAGGGAACATAAATGTTGAAGCACAAATCTTTAAGTAAATCAGTGAACTGTATTGAAAATCATCAATACTCATATTTCTGCAAGTAATCCAATCACGTCAATCAAGCATATACATTTCTCTTTTTGTAAGATCGATTTAACACAAAGCTGTCATCAGCAAACATCACTAAATGTTATCTTTTTCATCTAAGGGTTTACTTTAATAATATATACGTTTCAAGATTGCCGAAGGATATGGCCCATTTGTCTTCAGATGATGGTATGATTGAATCAACTTGCTTGAATTGTTTTCTGAGCTGGTTTACTTTTTTCAACCTTACAATCAGTATCAGAACATCTAAAGATGAAATCCTTTCAATACGGGAAACAGACATTTCATTCCATTCATGTGACAAAGCAAATCAATATTATGTCAGAAATACATAACTTATTGTCTCCAGGAACAGTAATTGTCAAATGTAGAGATGTAATGGACTTATGGCACAATGTATCTTATGTGATTCCCTCGATTCTCATAGACGCTGCTTTTAATAGACACTGTGAATGTTAAACAAAGACCATAATAAAGCAAATTCATGTACTCGATATTTACAATAATGTTAATTCAATTAAAATTCACGGCAAGGTTGTCTGCAGTAGAGAACTGTTCTACACGCAGTAAGCTTTGGGGGCAATGCTACACTGAATTTCAGCTTAGTACCACCCATGGTTCGATAGTTCCAGTCGACGCTCGCAGGTTTAACTGCAATGCATAGTCACATGGCGTTGCATGCTTTCCCCCTGCCATAATACTAGCAGCCGCAATATAAGTGAAATACTCTTGAAAGCGGCGCTAAAGCCCAACTCACCTCACCTCACCTCAATTGAAACATTTGAAAATGTCATGCCAAATATCACATATTGAAAATGACAACATCCTCCGCAATTGTTATTTGCATTTCTTATCCAAAGGCGACTATGATATCAATATTGGAATTTTTTATTTTTTTTACATTGATATTTTATGTAACTGCCATTTCACAATCAATTTCAAAATATTTAAAAACTGTCTTGTTTACTACATTAGGATCACAGCATTTACATACACATACACAAGTCGATGTATTAATGTATGTGTGTGTTCATTGCCAACTAATCAGTTTACATTTATAACTCTCAAACTTAGAAATAATAATGTATAGCAATGTATATAATTGTTTCCTGAAAATAATATAATTTTCAGATGTATCTGGTTCTTGCAACGTAGTTGATTATGCTATTATGAATCCAAAACATACACTCTTCTTACTATCATTAAAGTGATAAAATATGATTACACAGTTACATTTTCTTTCTGATTGGTGGACAGAACCATGTATGTACATAACGACAGAGTTTCATCGATCTATCAAAGCAAGGGCATATTATTTTATATTATTTCACGGTAACTTCAAGCAGTCATTAATCACAAAATCTAGTAAATATATCATGAACATGAAACAAGTCAGATCTAAGTAGGGACGACTACCACAGTATATACAGAGTGATATACGGGAGCATAAATTGTGTGGCCTGAAGTTATTACGGCAGATCATCAGCAATCAAAGTCATCGGTCGAAAAATACGTGGAAGATTAATGATTTATATCCACATAAACTTTTAAGGGTATGACATATAATAAATATACAGAAATCACTTTGCAGATGATTTACAAAGAGATGATTATAAGTGAAGAATATCGCTCACCATATCTCCTCCAATCCATCAACTACTGTCAAACACCTTAAGGCCGGGATTCCATGTGTACGGAGTGC